>APFE031557564.1:44022-120548 GCA_000404065.3 Pinus taeda
AGTGGATGCCACTGTTTATCGATAGTTGGTGGGGTCGCTGATGTATTTGGTCAATACACGACCCGATATATGCTATGTAGTTAACTAGCTTTCACAAGCTATGGTTAAGCCTACCAAGCTCTTCTGGAAGGCGGTCAAGCATGTATTGCGTTATTTGAGAGGAACATCGCGATATGGATTGTGGTATAGACAGGAGGATGAGGTGAAGCTATGTGGCTTCATAGATGCAAATTGGGCAGGGAGCCCAACGGACAGAAAGAGCACATCAGGAGGGGTCTTCAGTATTGGATCGACAACAGTTTCTTGGAACAACAGGAAGCAGAGATCCGTGGCACTCAGTTCAGCAGAGGCCGAGTATATGGCAACAAGTTTGACTGCATGCGAGGCTATATGGATGAGGAAGATTCTGGTTGGTTTGTTCAGTTCTCATTTAGATCCTACTGTGATTTACTGTGATAACCAGAGTTGCATTAAACTCTCGACGAATCCTGTATTTCATGATAGATCTAAACACATTGACATCAGGTACCATCATATCAGAGATTGTGTGCAGCGGAGGATCATGTTACTTTCATACATTCCAACGAAGGATCAGGATGCTGATATTCTGACGAAGGTTCTCACTAGGAGCAAATTCGAATACCACCGAGGCAGGATAGGGGTTGCTGATAATCCATATCTTGTCGAGAGGGAGTGTTGAGATTGCAACAAGATGATGGAGCTTAGTGAAAAGAGTCGCCTTCACTAAGTGGGCCCGCAGGCAAATTATGGCGCAAAGTCTATTTTTAGACATATGGATCATGTCTATGAGTTGCAGGATGTTGTTTATGGATGAATTGTCAAGTTGGAAAAAATAGATGGACTTCTATTTTTAGACAACAGTGGTGACACTGTCAAGTCTAATTATAGAGCAGCCAAATATCATTAGCTTATAATAATATTTAGACTATAAAATTTATCTTATTCTCTTGGAGCACTTCAGTTTGAGCTTCAGATGTGGCACATGCAACTGTCAGAAGGAAATACGTTTTCTTTGTGGGTTAGTTGAGTTGTTGCATGCATGACTTCAGTTAGAACTCGATCAGTTGAGTTTGGTGGAGTTGATTGTGGAGTTGATGGAGTTGTGTTCAGTTTGACTTGGTTAAACTAGTTGTAATTAGTCTAACTGAAAATAGGCTAATGATGAGTTGTTAAACTAATTATTAAATCATAATGCAACTAAATAATACATCAGTTAACTCATTTTCATGTCAGTGCATGTTCAGTTTAGCAGGGACAGGTGTTAGAGGATCAGATTGCTATCAGTTGTGACAATAGTTGTGCATGAGGATTTGCACAATTAATTAGATTGAGTTATGCCAATGAGAATTGGCCAATACCAAGTGATTATAGCCTCTGCTCACGTGATTCCCAGTGTGACTGATTCTTTTGAGGTAAATATGAGTTTGGTTCAACCATTCTCATCAATTCTTGTGCAGGTATTGAGCAGTGGAGGCATGCAAGCAGTGGAATAGATTTGGAGATAAGATCTGAGATGTATTGTGTGTAACAGGTGGAGATAGTGCTGGATACTTGTGAGAAGTATTGAATATTGTAATGTTACATGTTCTCAATCATTAATATACCGATAGTGTGGGGTTTTCAGCTATAAGCTTTCCCCAGGTTACATATTGTCTTAATGTGTGCATGCTCTTGATGGTTTATTGTTATTGATGCTGCTATATTGATGATCAATGTAGAGGAGCTTATGTATTGTGTATGTATTCCGCAATAGTACATGATCAGGATAATCTCCATTGAATATGTGTTTATTATTCAAAATTTCTACATGGTATCAGAGCTGTTGATTATCAGATCTACTATTCAGGAAGTGTTTACATTCTATTTCTTCAGGCAAAGTCTGTAATCAGGCCAAGTAGCCTCTGGATTCATCCTTCCTTTGGAAGGTGAGGTATGCAATGAATGCCCATACAGTTGATCTCTGTACAAGAAATACCTTGTTCTCACGAATTCTAGATTAGAAGTGGTTGAGTTGGAGCTAGTGGAATTCGAATTTGCAACAGTGTTTTCTTGGTGTCAAAACTAAGATGTCTTTCGCAAGATTGCGATTGGAGTATGCCCTTGAGGGTAGTATGAACTATATTGCATGAAAGGATAGGATGGAGGCAGTATTGGATGATAACAGGCTGAAGGAGTTCATAGAGATGGATGTCCCAAAGCCTACTGATGCTACTCAAGATGATGCTTGGCAAAACAAGACCACAAAATGTCGAAGGATTCTATTAGAGGGCATGAAGGATCACGTTGTGTCCAGCTTCCATGGAAAGGATACTCCATATTTGATGTGGAAATCATTAACAGAATTATTCCAAAGCAAGAGCGATCACAGGAAGCTGGCGCTCAAAGATAAACTCAAAAACATCAAATGCGAGAAGGGTGACAGTATGCCCATGTATCTCGTGAAGTTCACTCAGTGTCGAGATGAGCTGGGAAGTGTGTGGGTTACTGTCGATGAAGAGGACTTGGTGAGCTTGGCTCTCCTTGGTCTTCTGAAGAGTTGGCATTCCTATTAGGACCCTGTTAATGGTCGGGAGAAATTGCCAGGATGGGAAAGATTGTGGTCAGATCTTCTGCAGGAGGAGATCACACAGAGTACCAGGGACGGATCTTCATCAAAGGGAGCTGATGAAGAAAATTGCACTTTGGTTGCCAAAGAAAAGAAAGGGAAGAGCAAGAAAGATTCTCAGTCTAGTGTGAAAGGCAAGAAGCAAGACATGTCTAAGGTGAAGTGTTTTCACTTTCATTAGCACGGACACTATGCCACTAATTTTCCGTAGAAGAAGAATAACAAACAAGTTGTTGGATCTGCAGTAGGAGAGGCTCTAGCCTCATAGTTTTAGCTTGATTTTTCATTGATCGCATGCTTGGTTTCAAGTGTGATGGGATCGGTGTGGTTCTTGGACAGTGGTGCATCTTTTCACATGACTGGAGATAGAGATTTATTTTCTGATCTAGAGGACAAAGATCTTGGAGTGCACATTGAGATGGGTGATGATGGTAGATACAGTGCAACCGGTATCGGTACCATTTCCTTTGAGAGGGAGTCTGGTAAACCCTTCGTATTGGAGGAAGTCATGAATGTTCCAATATTGAAGAAGAATCTTATCTCTGTGGTGATGTTAGAGGACAAGGGGTATGATGTTGTTTTTAGCAAGGGAAAAGCTTTCCTACGCAGCAAGACAACTGGTGAGACCCAAAAGATAGGGGTTCGAGTAAGGAACCTTTATCAGTTGCATGTAGATGGATGCGTAACAATGGCAGGCAAGGCAAAAGGATTGTTGAGCTGGGATGATGGCGAGTTGTGGCATAGGAGATTGGGTCACCTTCACCATGGAGCCTTGAAGATACTGTAGCAGATCACTACAGGGCTTCGTAAAGGCACACTTGCGCTGTTAGATCAGTGCAAGGGGTGTACTTTGGGGAAGTTTGTGAAATCCACCTTTCACGAGAAGGATAGTTGTGCCACGATGATCCTTCAGAGAATTCACATAGACGTATGTGGACCATTCTCAGTTGCTTCGACAGCAAAACACATGTAGTATGTGATTTTTGTTGATGATTTCTCTTGTAAGTGCTGGATCTTCTTCATGCAGAAGAAGAGTGAGACATATTCAAAGTTCTGTGAATTCAAAGCACTGGTTGAGAAGGAGTCGGGGAAGAAGGTGAAGGCTCTTAGGAGCAATAATGGTGGTGAATACATCTCGGATGAGTTCAAGGATTTCTGAAAGGGAGAAGGGATTCGAAGAGAGCTCATAGCTCCCCATAACCCATAGCAGAATTGGGTAGTTGAGCAGAAGATCAGAACGATCGTGGGTGCTGCATGGGCGAAGTTGCATGATCAGGGCCTACCCCTTCACTTGTGGTCGGAAGCATGCAATATAGTAGTTTATGTGTAGAACCATTGTCCTCATAAGATACATGGCATGAGTACACCCAAGCAGGCTTATTCTGGTAAGAAGCCTGATCTTTCTCATTTGAGGATTTTTGGTGCTAACGTTTATATGCATGTGATGAAGGATGCCTGGAAGAAGTTGGGGCTGACCGCTAAGGTTGGGATATTTTTGGGGTACACTAATACACCCCACAACTATCGTGTGTATTTTCCAGATAGTGGTAAAATTGTTGTGTGACGGGATATAAAATTTCAGGAGGAGAAAGCCATGAAGTGTTCGCTTGAGAGGGAGCTACACTTGCATGTAGATGAGTAGCTATTAGTTCCTAAGGATGAGCTTTAGGACATGGATCAGCCACAGGACGAGGTTTATGGAATGGAAGATACCACTCAAGCAGTGCCAACCATCAAAGGGTGAAAGCGCTTGACAGAAGCTGAGCGACTAGCTCAAGATGCAGAGAAAGTTGTAGGACTACCTACAGCCCAACGTAGATAGAGACAGTCACCTGATTGATACATTGGATACATGGCTCTTATGAGTAAGTGTGTTGTGACTGAGACATCTTCTTTCGAGGAAGCTGTGGAGGATCTCGCATGGGTAGATGCCATGGTGGAAGAGTATGATTCTATTGTTAGAAACATTGCATGGGAGATTGTTCCTAGACTGGAAGGGAAATCAGTGGTAGGTTCGAGATGGATCTACAAAGTTAAGCAGGCATCTGATGGGAGTGTGGAGAAGTACAAGGCAAGATTTGTTACCCGAGGCTTTTAACAGATAGAAGGGATCGATTATGAGGAGGCCTTTGCACCTGTCGCAAGGTATTCTTCCATACGGACGATTATTACTCTCTCAGCGCAGATGGGATGGCACATTCATCAGATGGATGTGAAGACTGCGTTGTTGGGTTGTGTTATATTCTTTCCACATTGTTAATAGGGGGTTTGAGGGGTACCCATAACCCCACTATATGGGGTCTGGGGCAGCGCCCCAGAAAATTTTGGTTTTGGACCCTATGTTAGGTTGGGCAGACCCACCTATGGTTTTGTGCATGATTTTCACACATGCTTTTTGGACACGAGGGTTTTCGGTCCATGGTATTGGATCGATGGTTTTTTGGTCCATGGTATTGGACGTGATGGTTTTTCGGTCCATGGTATTAGATGCTTCAGCATGTATAAATATGTATTGTAACATTGAAAGGAACATAGTGAAAAATCAATCTGGTAGTCTCGGTTTTGAGATCCAGTGGGAAATCTCTGTGTATATGTGTTTTATGTGTTATGCTCTCACATTTTTCTTTTTCCTATGATTTAGAATTTGTATGCAGGTAATTTCTGTACGGGGTTAAAACCTACATGTGTTCCTCAACAAAGTCATTGAGGAGGTGGTGTACATTGAGCAACCTGAAGGCTTTGAGGTCTTTAGTAGTGAGTCGCATGTGTGGAGGCTCAAGAGAGTGCTATATGGGTTGATGCAAGCACCACATGCTTGGTACACACGGATAGACAGCTATTTCACCAGACATCGATTCTCCAAGTGTGAGGCGGATCCTAACCTATACCAGATTGTGGTGGAGGGTAAGTTGCTTATCATTGTACTGTATGTTGATGATTTGATTCTAACGGGTGATGAGTTGTTGATACTGTCATGCAAGAAGGATCTTGCTACAGAGTTTGAGATGAAGGACTTGGGCCTCCTTCACTATTTCCTAGGATTGGAAATATGGCAGCGCAGTGGTGGACTGTTTGTTTCTCAGGGCAAGTATGCTCGGGAGATACTGGAGAAGTTCAACATGCATGGCTGCAAGCCTATTGATACTCCTCTTCCTAGAGGTTGGAGGAAGGAGGATGCCACTTCGGGAGAAGAAGTGGATGCCACTGTTTATCGACAGTTGGTGGGGTCGCTGATGTATTTTGTCAATACACGACCCGATATATGCTATGCAGTTAACCAGCTTTCACAAGCTATGGTTAAGCCTACCAAGCTCTTCTGGAATGCGGGCAAGCATGTATTGCGTTAATTGAGAGGCACATCGGGATATGGATTTTGGTACAGACAGGAGGATGAGGTGAAGCTATGTTGCTTCACGGATGGAGATTGGGCAGGGAGCCCAATGGACATAAAGAGCACATCAGGAGGGGTCTTCAATATTGGATCGACAACAATTTCTTGGTACAGCAGGAAGCAGAGATCCGTGGCACTCAGTTCAGCAGAGGCCGAGTATATGGCAGCAAGTTTGGCTGCATGCGAGGCTATATGGATGAGGAAGATTCTGGTTGGTTTGTTTGGTTCTCATTTGGATCCTACTATCATTTACTGTGATAACCAGAGTTGCATTAAACTCTCGGAAAATCCTGTATTTCATGATAGATCCAAACACATTGACATCAGGTACCATCATATCAGAGATTGTGTGCAGCGGAGGATCATGTTACTTTCATACATTCCAACGGAGAATCAGGATGCTGATATTCTGACAAAGGCTCTCACCAGGAGCAAATTCGAATACCACCGAGGTAGGATAGGGGTTGCTGATAATCCATATCTTGTTGAGAGGGAGCGTTGAGATTGCAACAAGATGATGGAGCTTAGCGAAAAGAGTCGCCTTCACTAAGTGGGCCCACAGGCAAATTATGGCGCAAGTTCTATTTTTGGATCACAGCAGGGATGATCATAGCAGGAGTGACCACAGCAGGGATGATCAGAGTAGGAGTGATCACAGCAGGAGTGATCAAAGTCTATTTTTAGACTGGCTGTCAAAAATAGAAAAGTCAAATATTATTGTCTTATAATAATATTTAGACTATAAAATTTATCTTATTCTCTTGGAGGACTTCAGTTTGAGCTACAAATGTGGCACATGCAGCTGTCAAAAGGAAATACGCTTTCTTTGTGGGTCAGTTGAGTTTTTGCATGCATGACTTCAGTTAGAACTCAATCAGTTGAGTTTGGTGGAGTTGATTGTGGAGTTGATGGAGTTGTGTTCAGTTTAACTTGGTTAAACTAGTTGTAATTAGTCTAACTGCAAATAGACTAATGATGAGTTGTTAAAATAATTATTAACTCATAATGCAACTAAAGAATACATTAGTTAACTCATTTTCATGTCATTGCATGTTCAGTTCAGCAAGGACAGGTGTTAGAGGATCAGATTGCTATCAGTTGTGACTATAGTTGTGCATGAGGATTTGCACAATCGATGAGATTGAGTTATGCCAATGAGAATTGGCCAATACCAAATGATTATAGCCTCGCTCATGTGATTCCTAGTGTGAGTGAGTCTTTTGAGGTAAATACGAGTTTGGTTCAACCATTCTCATCCATTCTTGAGCAGGTATTGAGCAGTGGAGGCAAGCAAGCAATGGAATAGATTTGGAGATCAGATCTGAGTTGTATTGTGTGTAACAGGTGGAGATAGTGCTTGATACTTGTGAGAAGTATTGAATATTGTAATGCTACATGTTCTCAATCATTAATATATAGATAGTGTGGGGTTTTCAGCTGTAAGCTTTGCCCGGGTTACATACTGTGTTAATGTGTGCATGCTCTTGATGTTTTATTGTTATTGATGCTGCTATATTGATGATCAACGTAGAGGAGCTTATGTATTGTGTATGTATTCCACAATAGTACATGATCAGGATAATCTCCATTGAATATGTGTTTATTATTCAAAATTTCTACAAACCATGCATAAAAGGAGAGATTACTTCAGCTCAATGGATTGGATGAATACAGATTACAAGCCCTTCTCCATACAGAGGTAGTTCAGTTTTAATGAAAGATATGGCATGACAGAAATATCAAGGAGAAGAAATTCCAAGAGGGATATTGGGAACTACTCTATGATTCAAGATACAAGGATTTCAAAGGTAAGCTAAGGACAAGATGGCTGGGACCCTACACTATGGAGAAATGCAATGATAATGGTTCAGTTCTGATCAGAACCATTGATGATGAAGCCATCCCCATGCTTGTCAAAGGTCATCGGTCGAAAGTCTACAAGAAACCCCTCTCCAAGTGAGAGTTTATTGAAGGTTTGAATAAAAAAATGATGGTAGTGGAGCATGTCTTAACTTCCACTTCACCCACTCACTGAAGAAAAAAGAGAAAAAATAAGGACTCAAGTGAAAACCTCCATGAGGCACTTGAGTCCTGTCATTGGGTTGAAAATCTCTTTTGAGGCAGCCCAATGATGTCAAAAAGAAAAAAAAGGGAAAAGAATAAGATCCCTGGGTGAAAACCTCCCTTGGAGGTTCTCAAGGTAGGCAATTAAGGTGAAAGCCTTTCTAAGGTGCCCTAGTTGTTTTCAAAAAAAAAAGAGAGAGAAAGAAAAATGAATTTTTATAGCATTGCAGGTTTGCAGGAGGACTACAGGGAGCAGAAGAAGGTGCCAAGGGGACCATTCCATTCATATCAGCATCCATCTCATCTTCTCCACACCTTCCTCCATCATTTTTGGCATCTCTTTCACCCCACTATACCTTTTTCTTCCAAAACTGTGTTTTCTACTGGAGGCTCTGTGATTTCTACAGGAGGCTTTTGTAGGAATTACAAAGAGCCAAAAGTCTTTACAGGAGGCAGTTTAAGGGACAAGAAAAGCTTCATGAGGAACCTAGGATCCCTCTTACCATCTTCAAACCTCCTTGCCATCATTTCCAAGCCTGCATCACACTCCAAGCATCATTATTATTATTTTCCTTTTCAAGAAAAAACACAGAAAAATAGTTTTTTTCATTTTTGAAAAAAAAACAAAAATAAAATGAGGAAAAGGCACCATTAACTTTACCTAAAGCTTACCTACTATCCCTCCATCATTCACCTCCACCTCTGGCATCATTCTTGAGCTCCAAGCACAGGGAAATGACTGAAGTTTCAAGGGGAGAAGCAGCTACGGGAGCTCCTGTAGGAATTCTTGTAGCAGCTGATCCCATAGAAATCCAGCACCAGTAGCAAGGGACAACATATCTGAAGATTGAAAAGAGACATGTAGGTCAACTCTAGCAAAATAATAACCTGCAAAAACACACAAAAACACATCAAAAAGTAGAGGCAACATGCATGAATGAAAATGAAGGCATGCAGTAGAGAAAGGCACAACACCTCACAGTCGATGGCTGCAAATACGCTCGGATTATAGGTAAGAAACTAAGTCACGCCTCTATCTGCATGTGTGTAATTAGGAATCATACAAAGGCAATGGGATGGTTGAGATATAAAGAGGAAAAGGTGGCCAGTTAACTTGGCCGCCTTCATTTATTTGACTCCACTTAACTGAAATATCACCCACACGTGCGCACAGTCAACTCAAGCAAAAGATGCCAAGGACAGGTAGTGGGAGGAAAAGTTAACTCCGATGCAATAATGAGGGATGATTATGAGGAGGGGTCATGATGACCAAGTAGGTGGGGACCAACGGTCCTAATATGGGCAACATACACCTTACCAGCTCAACACTCATAACCAAAAATATCCATAAAAGGTAATGAGCACTCCCCGCACATTCTCACCACCTTTTCTTCAGTTTTCTCCTCGTAACTCAACCAGAACAGTCTTCTTATGCCCCCACAGCCTCATATCCACCATCCTCCATTGATTTCCTCCATATTTTTTCTCTCAACATTTTCTACAGTAGCACCTACAGGAAATCTACAGGAGCACCTACAAGAAATCTACAGGAGGGACAATGGGCTTCTACAGGAGGGGCAGTGAGCCATTTTCAAGTGAGAAAACATGAATTTTGGCATGAATTGTAGTCTGAAGAGTTAGGGTTCATGAATTCCCTCTATTGAATATCAAAATTTGAAAGAATTGGTCTCAAATTAAATATGAAATGAGTCCTTAAGAAGGTAGAAATACATAAAAAAAAATGTTTAAAAAAAAAACACAGTCCCCTCTATTTTTCTACTTCACTAAAAATTCTTTGTCTCCACCTCCATATTTGGTTTTTAAAAAGAAGTAAAAGTAGAATGACAGGGGGTTTATGAGAAAAGAGCCCACTAACTCCACTAGAATCCATGCACATCCTCAAGTGGTTGACATATTTACAAGGGCAAACTAGATGAATTTCTTTGAGAAGTTTAGAGGGTTTGATAATGAAATTGCCCAAGAAATCTCTCTCTCTCTCTTTGGTCCCTCACACAAGAACTCATGCTACTGTAACCATTAGAGGCCTCTCCATTGAAATAACCCTTGAATTCATCAGTAGGGTCACTACCCTTCCCCTTGGGCTACCTTGGAGTAATGATGAGAAACCAGTTAGCTAGGAAACCAAGAAGAATTTTTTCCAAGATAATGAAACCCCTGTTGATGACAAAAATGGAATTAGGAGGGCTAGTATACCATATCCCTAGGATGAGGTTAGCTACCAAGTGATCAAATACATTTATTGTGAGGGAAGGCACAACATTGTTTATGGATATCATTTTAGAATCCTCCAAGAATTGAGATATGGCATGAATACACCAGCACATCAAAAGCTTAGTATCCCATAATTTCTCCTTCAGTCCCTCATTGACTCCAGCACCAAGGTATAAGTAGGAAATTCATAGCAGATAGCTCACCATGGCCTAATCAAGATCCTAGTAGAAGAAGCCCTCCATACCCTTAGAATCCCTATAGCATGGGAAGTTTTCATAAATATGACAATTGAGGATGACATCAAGGCATTAACCTATGATGTCAGTCATGCTGTCAGTGAGGAGGGAGAATAGCAAGGAGGAGAAGATGAAGCTACTAGTGACATAGCAGAGCAAGAGAGAAAAGAGGAAAGAGAATAACTAGAGGAGGGGAGAGTTGAAGAGATAGAACAGGAGGTAGAAAAAGATGTAGAGTAGAGAGAAGAGTCACCTGAAACTTGGGAAAGAGAAGCAGCAGTTGCCCTCACTGCCCTCAACACACCAATCAAGCAAAAGCAGAAGAGGAAAAGAAAAACCTCCATGTATTTTAGGGCAAGGAAGAGTACCAGAATTAAAATAGGCAAACCTCAGCCCTCATCAAAGACTCCCATCAACATTGAATATTCACCATCTACCAAGGTGAAAGAATCTCCTTATAGGACACCCATAACCTATGAAAGGGGGGCTCCAAGATCTTCTACATGGAAGGGAAAGGAAATTCTATAGGACCCCAAACCAGACCTAAAGGAGGCTAAAAGAGTCCTACAGGAGACACTGTCCAAACTACAGGAGACACAAAAACTTGAGGAAAAGATAGGAGGACAACCAGAGGTGAATGAAGAATCACAAGAGCTACAAGAACCTGACCCCCAACCTAATCTTTCCTCCTGTTACAATCTACTTGAGGAAGGAAAGATAATCGCACAGAAATTTGCAATTCCACTATTTTTTGAATTGGAAAAATAGAGAGTGAGAATGCATAGGTGGATGCAGATAGCCAAGTCTAGAGTTGAGGATGTTCGCCATATGGAAAACAAACTCAGGGAAATGGGTAAGGAATTGAGTGCTCTCAAAGACAGAGAAGCCATCACAAGAGCCACCTTGAGAATGAGAATGAAATACTAAGGAAGTAGCTACAGGAGAAAGAGACTCATTTGGCATACATGGCTAGCTTATCCATGGAAGCATTATAATGTAGAACACTAGCCAAATCTTATGACATCTATCCGAAGGATCAATGGCTTCAATTCCAAATAAAAACTTTGGCACAAAGAGGCACAATGCCTTTCCAAGACTACAGGCAGTTCATGGATTTGTGTGACCAAAGCACCTCCGAGGAAAAAGAAAAGATGGCAGAATTCTACCTACATAAGATGGCCCTCACAGACCTGAATGTGTGGGACCCCAATGCCAAGCTAGGGTATCTGCAATTAATGGCCATGGCCTCATGGATGAACCATGAAGAATTGAGGGTAGCAAAAATGAAAATATTATTAATAAAAGAGTAGAATGAACAATTGATGATAAGAGCTGAGCCATCAGATCCTATGGCACTCATCATCACACAACCTGCTTGCCAATGACCCTTAAATTGCCCCTAAATATCTAGCCAATTAAGAACAAGCCATTGCACACTTTGAAGATATGTTTAGGCTACTTGGGGAGGACTATGTGCATGCATGCATGAGAAGATGGAACAACCTCCCCCACAACTTGCAAATAAGGGAATACCATTCCCCCATGAGGCTGAAGGAGGCATTGAAAAGAGTGCCAATGTACAAGCACTCCATGCAAAGGTTGAAGGTCAATTGGATTGGCCTCAAAGTGAGTCCTCCACTCATATTAGGCATGCTAGAAGGCAGAAGAGGAGGAGAAATTGAAGGGCATAGACAGAAAGGTAGGATTTTATGGAGAACATGAGCAGACCACATCAGAAGCTTGGAATCCTAGGGGGGCCACAAGGGCCATAAAAGACGAAGAGATTGACTAGGTTGCTCAGAGGATGAGCAACACCTTCAATAGGGGGTGGATGATGAGCCTCATAAATGGGTAATCATATGGGCTCATTTTACCTCCTAACCTAGTCAAATCAACCATTCTCTTAGATTATTGTAAGATTTTATGATTATATTTATGCTTATAGGGTGAGTTGAGTTAGTTATTATGCCATGTGGTCTAACATGTATTTAATGCAGATTATTGATGGATTTTGAGGTCAAAGTCAAGGATTTAATGGTCAAACTACAGAAATAACTCAAATTAGACAAAGGAGATGACTTACAGGAGGAATCCCCCTCATTTATTACTCCTCACATCGAATTCCCTTCATTTAGCTCAGAGTACTAGCAGCTGAATCATGCACTAGAAGGTAGCCGAGCAAGTGGAAGATGATTGATAGTTATATTGAGTTTTGGGAGCCAAGCCTCCTTGATTTTAAGGAAGCTATTGGTAGCTTTAGATGTATAAGTAGAGAGGCCTAGGGCCTCACTAGGGTCAGAATTTTTGCTTATGTAAACTCAGCTCAAATTTCAAGTTTACTATTTTGTGACAGTTTTATGTAATCTTGTTATTTTTTTATAATGAAGATGGAATCCTTTTTGAGCTAGCATTGAGTTACCTCAGAGGGCTGAAGCTCTTGGGTTAGAGCCCAATCCAAGTAGCCAAGCTTCTCTATACTTGTATTTGTATGCTTTACTTCGGTTTGTAGATTAGTTTGTTGTTAGATGTCTTTCTCTTATGGTTAAGAATATGTTGCTTTTGATGATTTAGTAGTTTGCTTCCATTTGTGATTTCTGTAGTAGGTTAAGTAGTGATCAGAGAAGATTCAAAAGGCTAGAAATAGTGCCTTGGCCTCTCTTCCTCCCTCTGGGACCATGATTTGAGGAAAAGACTCTCTTCCTACCCTAAAAACATAGATTTTCCTTATTCTTAGGACTTCTAGTGTTTGCAGCTCTCTAGTACATTGATAGTCCCATTTTGCTTAGTTTTAGATATTCTTTATCATGTTCACTTCATGATTTACAATATCTCCTTTTCATTCTTTCCTTTCTTATAACATTTCCCAGCATTTCCTTCTACACATCATAGTTCAGGCCATTTTAATGCAAAACTCTATTTTTCCTAGGGTGGACTCATTTCATTGGTTGCTTGATTTTCTTGGTTGACTGTTAGTTTCTATGCAGCAGATCTCTTCTAGCAGTAGGCCAGTGTACCAACAATCACATCCTCCATCTGATCCATGCCCTATAGGTCTCCCAAACCTCAATTCAATTCTGCCCTAGTTTCCTACATTTTCCATAGAACTTCTTGCTCTCTCCTTGAGAAAACCCAATCATCTTTCTCTCTCCTGGTGATTCATGGTAGACCTTAGGCACCCTAACACCTCATCCCAACCTTCTTCCACCTTTTCCACCCACTCTCACAACCTCAAAACCACAGAAATTGCTCTTAGCCTCCTCCTATAGGCCTCTTGTAGTTTCCCTGTTTTCCTCCTGTAATTTTTCCTGTAGGCTTTCTTTAGAAGGCCGAGTGTGGGAAAAGCTTCCAAAAGGCCACCTAAGACCTCCTAAGACCCATCCACACCATTATCCATCCTCCTAAGCTCCAAATCCGCCCTCTAACACCACTCGTTCGCTGCCACACTCACACATAATAAATTAGATGTATGTTAAATTCACATAAAAACACATAAAAATCCAAAAATATGTTTTTTGCTTATTTACTTCCATAAATAACATGGTTAGATGTTGTTTACTTCCTTGAGTAGGTAATGGTATTTCTTTTATGGTTTTCATAAGTGTTTATGGAAAAAGTAGGATTAGCTTGTTAATTAGGGTTTACTAGGTTTTGCTTTACATTCCAGTGTTTCTCCTTTTTGTAGTTAGAATAACATCTATAGAGTAATCTTTATTTCCTTTCATCACACATAGAGCTTCTTCTAAAATCTATAGAAGTTGTCTTCAACTCCTAGTGATCTCGTGTCGGCTGACCAAGTGACAACCTGTAGTGAGAACTAGTACTTTTGTATATAGCACCGACACTTCCAAGTTTGTTACGAACTACCGTGTTGATAAAAGTAACGTTGGCAGCCCAGGAGTTGGAGCATTCTTGCTGCAATACTGGCTCTCACCAGCTTCTGCCTAGGTTCCAATCTTTTGTTGTGACAAAGCAACCCTTAGATGAGAAAGGAGCGAAGCCATAAACAATTCGTGGTGCTTCCCATCCATAAGATTCATGTTGGCTTCACGGATTGGACATCTCAACCTCTGATCCAAATCCCAAGGAGTCTCACTAGGCTTCATCATGATTTCCTTAGATCCCACAATTGACTGAGCTTCAGATTCGGGCCTACTGAATTCCTTATTCAACACGGTCTGAATATCTGCTAACGCAGCTATCAGATTATCAGTGCAACACTTAATTTACCATGTTAGCGCGTGTTCCTAAAAAGAAGTAACCAACATTGCTTTCTTCATTTGTAATACCCAGAGCTTCCCATACGGCCTTCGCGACGAACCAAAATTGGTCCGGGTCCTCAGTTCCCCTGTTGTTAATAATACTGAGAGGGGGGGGTGAATCCGTATTATCAAATCAGTAAAACTTTTTCGTTTCCATACTTAGATACATATACACTACTTCAGTTAAGTGAATCCGTGTGTATACGCGACTGTGTCTAATGCAACTAGTATATATCCAGAATACTTATGATTCAGATAATCCATTATATGTTAATCGTTAGATAATGCATCAGAACTTCATTGACTATATGAACATTAGACAGAAGCAGTAAAAAAGAACAGATCATCACACACAAGAGGCACACATGAACACCATGATATAAGGTGGAAACCCAATGTGAGTGAAAACGACCTGCTGCAAGTCGTCTCAATCTTCTTTAATAAGAAATTCTTTTTACAATAGTTTTGTACTGGTGCAGACTTATACCAGTACACAGGCTTCTACCTGCAGAAGGCTACAACCTTCTCTCATTCTCCAGACTCTCCTGGAAGCAAGCTACCACCCCCTTGGCTCTTGTACTAGCTAATGTACTAGTACGTAGGTGCCAAACTACCGAAGGCTACAACCTTCTCTTTCTTCCTCCAGGTACCACGTTTCATCAATTTTCAGACTGGATACACTGAAGCACAAATCTATAATCTGAAGGCCACGTTTCATCCAATTTTCATACTGGACCCATCAATATCATTGTAGCACACAATCAATCAATACTTGCATTATCAATCTCTGAATCACCCAATACTGAATTACTGAAACCCTGTCAACAAAAAGCAGTCACCAGAACACAGAGTAGAACCCTGAACTCTACAACACTATTCAGAACCAATGGTATCATCAAAAATCACGCATTAAAGTGCATACGCTACTTGGAAGTGTCGAACCAACGTGTATACGCAACTTCACCAAGGCGAACCAGCGTATATGACATTAATTACTTTTTTATAACTTTGCTGCACTTCCTGACTTCAAACATACTCAGATCATTACATGTACAAGGATAATATGTATGTTAACACCCAGATCCAATTCATCCGATCACATAAAGATAAGTCAATCTAATCCTGATTCATTATCGATCTCATCCATCAAAACTAAAGCTAAACATACTGTATCAATCTAAATATGCAGAATACTGATACCAGTAAACAGTCATCAGAACTCATCAACAACCAGAACCACCTGTAACTTCAAACATCATAGCTCAAATGGTATACGCTACTTGGAAAAACCAAACCCGCGTACATACGTGCTTTTACCAAAGCTAACCCACGTACAGATCTATAAATATTCAATAATGACTTGCAGCGATTTCAAACTTAAGTTATACCCAGTTCAGAACATTACATGCATCAGTATACAGATCTAGAACAAGCACAATCAACCATATAGATATAGTTCATTTCAAACCATTTTATCCCGATCTATCCTTAGATCTTATTCTCCATCAACCGGTGAGATCCCTCCTTAGCTTAGATCAAGCAATGCATCATAACCCATATCCTGCATACTAGATCTCATGCTATCTCAGATATTCAAGTATTTTTCCATGTCATTGCCTAATGATCTTCTTCTCCTTTTATAGTCTTAGGCCTTGCTCAATACCATGGTCCAAAACCATAACAAACCAATACCATGGACCCAATACTAGGGATCAACACATCTGACGAGACACTATGATCCAAAATCATAGGTTCAAATACCAAGGACTAACTTCCATGGACCAAAAGTAAGTTCTCCAACATATACGTGCTTTTCCTTGCATGAAAGTGTGTGTATACGCATACGCGCCTTGGGAACGTACAACCTGCATGTATACGCGGCTTCGTCAAAGAGAACATGCGTATATATATTTTCTCTTCATTCTTGTAGTCTAATCATCAAATCCTTGCTGCTGACCTACTGCACTATGATCTGTCATCTGTGTGATTTGCCATCAAGGACAACACTTGTCTCATAATGCCAACATCCCCACCCCTTGGACATAGGAAATTTTACTGAATTTTCCATCTTGGATGGTGGTGGTGGTGTCGGTGAAGGCATATGCGGTGGAAGTGAAGATGGAGGTGGTGTGGGTGGATGGGGTATTCACGGGAACCCTTGTCTTATCAGTTGAACAACGCTTTGTGGAGAAGCCTATGTTGCCTCCTTGTCATCACTCATAGGAGGTCCAATCAACATGCTATATTCAGGGCCTATTTTCCCTCTATTCCTAAAGGTATTTCCACTTTGTGTAGCTCCAAACATCAATTAGCTGCATAACCCACTTTTCACACAAAAGAATCTTAATCCAAGTATTTAAAGACCTTAAATACTTACCTCACGGTCCCTTGAAGAAGCGGCACTCTGCTTCACTATAATTGACAGAAGTATTGACTGCAAACTCTATCATGAACCCTCCTATGATACGATCAAGCCAATGATGGAAAACGCATGTGATTTTGTGTTCAAAGGCTTCCAATCTCTGCACTAACTCTAGGGTCCAAACTATCAGACCGTCAAGTCTCCACCTTCCTTGCCGTCTGCCAATTTTGTGATCCACTCGCATAATTCAACTAAGAAGGAAAAAAATAAGATTTCATGTATCTCTGTGTATATATATATGTCCAACCATTGTTCTTTCATCAATCACAGATTCATGTTCTCTTGTAGCGCGAATTCATGGATCTTTCTATCTAACCAGTTTTCGATCTCCTTCTTAGTTGGATTCCAATGATGTGACATCCCACATCTATTTATGCAGATCCCAGTCCTGACAACAAAACCATTTGTTGGCTTGATGGGCCCTGACCCAGGTTCAACGTTAATTAGCCAAACAAATCCCTACACCACTGGGCATTTTGGCATCAATCCGCGGAGCGCAGACTGAAGTCTCACCCAAAGTAGTATGGGAAGAATGCAGGAACCAAGTTTCCACAATGGTAGTGATGTCGTTTTATACCCTATACCTTCCTTTGTGCAGGTCAATAAGCCTTTTAGGGCTTATCAATATACTTCTCTTATTCATCCTTTAGACCTCCACGAAGGTCTATGATCATACTTTGCGTACCCTAGATAGGCAGATCAGGCACTTACGCACCTCTATAATTACTCTTTACTTCTGTTTTTACCTAGATTAGCTTAAGTATTGAATAAATTCATGTGCGTTAAGATGATCTTCGCCTAAATAAATATTCTTACTTGCGTTCATATAAGAAAGCAAAAAATATGGATTCATGCATCAATATAGCATTAAAACATAAACCCAATATTCATCATAACATAATAATATGCAGACATAAAATAGATCATACACAGATAATTCCAAAATAATTCTTTTTATTGATGTTCAAATCCATTTTATAGACTCTAACTACCTTGCGCACACAGCTGCAGGGGTCCACGCACTCAGCTGCAGACTTCTACCCTAGGCCTATGTGCACACAGTTACATAGCCTCTTTCCTATCCTAATAATCTTCTCTCTTAGCTCTCATAGACACATTACCTAAAAAATAACAAGACTCAACCGAACTGAATTGCCAAAAATTGCCTTAGACTCTTCTAAGACTTCCCTTTTTATACAATCCCGTAGTCCATGGACCATGGTGGATCTCTTAAAGCTGACACAAGTTACATAAAATAAGGGCGGAAAACCTTGATGACTCTTTACATCTTCACGCTCCGCGGCAACAAAATGCAGACACTTTACACTTATTATACAAAAAATTGGTCTTTCTGCCCCAAAAATTAGGCTTTTAACCCCCAAAATGACCCTAGGGAACCTGCTCCTAACAAGCTAGAACAAGTCAATTTGAATCACTTTCTTTTGTTGATCCCAAGAGACCTTGATAGCCCTGAAAAATAGGTATGGTATAAGATTCCAATGCACAATAGCAATCATATCCACAACCATCAAGTAATTGGAATTCACTTGTGCCTTAGAAAACTTGGCCACCTAAATCGAGAAATACATCTTGGTCACAGGGTTGGAAAAATTATTATGGTAGGAATCCTTATTATCCTTAATTTCAACACCCATACCCTCAATATCAACCTCATTATTATCCTCCTCAACCTTCACAGTGTACTCAACCACAATTCCAACCCCAATTGACTTCGATTCAACCACTTGCCTTACCATCCACTTCATTTCCTAAAAACCCCAATCAATTGCCTACTCAATCACTCCCAAATCCAAATAATAAAGCTCCTCAACAACTCATATATAATTTTGAGGGCCAAAATTTTCAAGCTTGTTTGATAGCTCGTCTAGGTCTAAATTATGTCCAACTTAGATCTGGGAGGGTTTTGCAAAAGAAATCACCACTATTTGTCATCCAAGAATATAAAGAGGCTAATGTTCCTGAAAAGGTGACATCTCTTGATCAAGGAAAGAGTCCTTCAAAGGAATATGTTCGTACATAGTTAGATTAAAACCAAATAAAATCAAATCCTACAATTCCTCTAGTAGAGTAACCTTCTGTTTCCTTACAAAATCTCCCTTTCCCTAAAAGGCTTCAAATTGATAAGGGAATAGAAAGGAAAACAAATGTATGTGAATATAATATGCTAGATTAATTGAAAAATATTTGCATTAGAATTCTTCTACTTCAAGTTATAAAGGAAATACCCAAAAAAATATAGTAGTGCATTAAAAAACTAGAAAGAAAAGAAAAGACATTAAAATGATTCAATTGGTAGGAAATATTGCAAATATTATGACAGGGAAACCTATATTTCAAAAATATTTATATCTAATTAGCCCTATTGTAAAAAATAACGTCAATGGTATTGAGATCCCAAACACATTGATTGATTTAAGAGAAACCATTAATATAATGATCAAACAAGTTATGGATCAATTGAAGCTTCTTAATCTTCAATATACCCAAACTTTATTGCAATGAGGAGATAGATTTATTATTAAACCTAATGGTATCTTGGAAGATGTATCTATATCTTTAAATTCATGGGAATATCTTGGTGACTTTATGATTATAACTCCCAAGAATAATTTAGGAGGCCATGCATTGATCCTTGGTAGACCATAGCTAGCTACAACGGAGGCATTTTAAGTTGTAGATATGTGATATGTACATTTCTAATGGAAGTTATACTAAGATTTTCACATTATATCCACCCACGAAAACGATAACTGAAATAGAAAGTGAACTCTAGATTAATGATGATAATGAAAAAATTGAGGACATTCAACCTGTATTTATTCTTTTACAAATGGATGAGGAAGATCAATTGATAAATTGGATGAATAATAATGATTATTGTTCATATTGCAAACAAGATCAAAGTTTTCAAGAGTTATTTAATATTTAATATTTATCATCTTGACAATATAAAGTAGCTTTACATTCTATGGAAAAGATTGGAAATTATTTAGTTGAAAATTTTCAAGGTAAAACATTAAATATTAATAATAAATTAGAAGAATTTCAAAAGAAACAACTGATAAATATGCTTCAAAAACGTTCTTCTTCATATACATGGGAGTACACTGACATGAAGGGAATTGACCTAAATAAATGTATGCATCATATTTATATTCAAGAAAATGCCAAACTAGTGGGACAACCTCAAAGAAGGATGAATCCCAATCTATGGGAAATTGTTAAAGAGGAATTACAAAAATTTCTTAATGTGAATTTTGTTTACCCAATATTAGATAGCCAATGGGTCGCACATTTAGTGATTATTCCTAAAAAGAATGGAAAGTGGAAAGTGTGCATTGATTACTGAGAACTAAACAAGGCTACCTTAAAAGGCCATTTTTCACTACCTTTCATTGATCAAGTATTAGATACTTTAACAGGGAAGAAATATTTTTCATTTATTGATGACTTAGGTGGATATAACCAAATTCAATTGCCACTAGAAGATCAAGATAAAAAAATCTTTACATGTCCATGGGGTATGCATGCTTACAAGGTAATTCATTTTGGATTATGTAAGGCACCGACAACATTCCAAAACACAATTCTAGGTATATTTTCTCACTTGATTCATGATTGTGTATAAGTTTATATGGATAACTTCACTTTCTATGGAAACACTTTTGAAGAAGCTCTTGAAAAATAATAAATGTTTTCATTAGATGTAAACACACAAATATTTCATTAAGTCATGAGAAATGTTTTATAATATTTAATGAGGGAATTATTTTTCGGCATCATATTTCAAGTGCTAGAATCAAGATGGATGAATCTAAGGTAGATGTAATCTCCGAAATTTCAGTTCCTACTTGTCAAAGATATGCTAGAATTTTTCTTGGTTTTATAGGATATTACAAAATATTCATAGAAAACTTCACAAAAATAGATTCTTCACTATTTAAATTTCTTACAAAAGATTACGATTTCGTTTGGAATTCTGGATGCCAAAAGGCATTTGAATCATTGAAACAAAAAATTACTGAAGCACTAATTTTAAGAGGGCCTAACTGGTCTCTCGCATTTCATATTTCAACAGATGCTTCAAATACAACTTTAGGAGTTGTATTGGAATAGAAAGACTTAACTCCTTATTTTATTTATTATACAAGTAAAAATTTGACTCATGTAGAGTTAGGTTATACAATAATAGGAAATGAATTTTTAGTTGTTATTCATGCCATGAGTAAGTTTTGACATAACATTACTGGATATGAAACTTTCATTCATACAGATCATTCTACTATTAGATATTTAATGAATAAACCAATTGGAAATTACCAATGGTGGGATTAATATATGGTTATTATTGTTACATGAACTAAATATTACCATTCTGGATAGATGAGGAAAAGAAAACCTTGTAGTTGATTTCCTTTCCAAGATGCAGAATGATAATATTGATACGCATCTAAAGGATAATTTTCCTGATGAATATATTTTTGTAGTATCAACTAAAACTCCTTGGTTTGCAGATATTGCTAACTATTTGTCTACAAGAAAGTTTCATCCATAGTTATGACCCAAATAAAGACAAAAAAGTTATCAAAACCAATGCAACCTACTCATGGATAGAGGGAGAATTGTATTGAACTGGACTCGATCTGATTATCTAGAGATGTGTTCGAGAGGATGAAGTACCAGAGATATTAAATATTTCCATGATGCACCATATGGAGGACACTTCATTGATAAAAGAACTACATACAAATTGATTCCTTTAGCATATTATTAGCCTTCCGTTTTCTGAAATGCCAAGGAATAAATCAAAAGATGTGACAACTGCCAAATAATGGGAAAACTCATTCCATCAGATGAGATGCCTCTACAGCCTCAGGTATTAATAGAGCCTTTTGAAAAATGGGATCTTGATTTTGTTGGTACAATCAACCCTCCATCTAAACAAAAGAGGTATATTCTTGTTTGTATAGATTAAGTTACAAAAATGGGTAGACTCTAAGCCACTTCCTTTTGCTACTAAAAATTTTGTAGTTACATTCCCTTTTTAGGACATTTTCACTCGTTTTGGTGTCCCAAGGGAAATTGTGACACATCAAGGAGCTTGCATCCAAGTTGGTGAAAAACGTTATGGAGAAATACAAGATAAAACATCAGAGCTGGTTGCATAACATTTGGTATCAGAGCTTTGGATTCTAGTGTTTCACTTCTCCAAACATGTAATCTTGGAATTTTCACTATAACGGTTTTTCTAAGAGGCTTCTGAAGTTGAAATTTTTACCATGTAGAGAAAAAATATTGGTGAACATAGTGTAAGAATTTTAGATCTTGGTTCGCTATATTTTCGGAGATATAGTTTGAGGAACTTATGGTTTTTGCAGGATCCATAATTCAGTCTCAAACATGTGACATAGGGAAAATTGTCATAACTTTTTCTTTGAGTATCAGATTTGAATTTCGTAAAACATGGCTAAAAGTGTATGCACTTTAGATTGTTGTATATAATTTTTAGAGTCGAAGGTTAAAACCGTGAGACGTGGAATTATGTACAATTTATCTCTACTGAACTAGTCTATAATCAAGTCATCGTGGAAGATTGGGCATAACTATTTCTTGAAGACTCCAATATCAGTTTGACTTATAATATTGGGAATAAGACTCAGAGGGATACTGCAATATGAAATTTTAGACCTTGGAGATCCGAAACTACAAAGCTACAATAGATTCAATATCGAGCTCCTACAAAGCAAGAAAAATGTGTGTATTTTTTAAAAAATTGCATAAGTTTTGTTTGAAAATTTAGTTTGAAGTGATTCAAGGGGCATAGTGAAGCATACATATCATTATTTGATTGAAAAATTAATCAAAGAAAGAAAATGGAAACACCTAGTAAGCAACCAGAAAACTCTACTATGATGCACGAAGAAGAGGAAGAAATGCAACATGATATATCAAAATTATGAGACCAAGTGCAACAAATTTCACTCTTGCAAAGACTAACTAAAAATGAAATGGAAGCTAAGATGGATGGTTTGAATAATTGTTTAAAATAAAACATGGAAGGTTTGAAACAAGAAATGGAATGTTTGAAGGTTGGATTAAAAGTGGATATGGAAGGTTTGAAGGAAGGTTTGAAAAGGTTTCTATAAGAAATGCTTCCAAATAGCCAAAAGTTATTAGATGAAACTCGTGATGAGAAAAAAATGAATGTTAATCATCATTTTAGAGACTATAAATTTCGATTGAAGACCCACCATATTCAAAATATCGATATGAGGAAGTTTGATGGAAAGGATTCGGTAACATGGATACTATAGATGGAGCAATATTTTGAACTCCATAATATGCAACACACACAAAAATGTATGCAGTGTAACTTTATATTTAGAACCCAATTGATTTGTGTGGTATCGATGGATTTTTTCTCGTAAACCACTTGTCACTTGGTCAATTTTTATGGAGAAAATGATGACACATTATTTCTATGGGGTAAAATGCACAGTGTATGGAGAATGAAACTACCATCAAAGGCCTTCCCGGGACCTTCGACAGACTATAAGATTATCTGCAAAAGCTACCAAGTTATACACATGTTCATCTATCAAATATAAGTTAACAAAGTATGGAAAGAGGATTACCTCAAGTCTCCTTCTAGATTTGTTTAGAGATTGCTATGCAGCCAAGAAGAACTCCCTCAAAACCGACTCCAAATCAATTCCTGCACAAAGGAAAGGCAAACACAGTCACAACATACAATCTTGAAAACTAATATATGAATGCACAATGAACATCAATTTGCATACAGCTAAACCACCCATCTAAACAAGTATCGAAATGAACAACTCAATGAAAAATGTTACCGACACTATGGAGTAGGGAACACAACTATAGTTCTGTATTAATAATGGAAGAGTGATTACAACCATCCATTGTATCAATCTTCCCTTTCCCCTTCTTCTTCTTCTCTCTCTCTCTCTCTCTTCCAACTCACTTCTTCAAGTGTATGATAGTTCACAACAACTTAGTGGGCTATCCTTTCAGATGCTCTGACCCCTTTCACAATAACCCTCACTTTGCTTATATAGCAATCGAGTTAGGGTTGCCAAGCTCCTCCTAGAGTTCACTAGGGAAAAATCAATGAACTTGCTCTGTTTTTCAGCTCTTTCCCATTTGCCTTCTTTTCTTAGATTAGAAATCCACCAAATATCTTGATTTTGGATGTTTCCTTGCTTTGAGCAAATTTAGGGATAAATATCTAGATATTTGTGAGTCAATTCGTTGGCTTGACCCATTGAACTTCCCTTAGTTTCACTAACACTGCCCTTTCACTAGTAACATGAGTTAGTGGGGTCACTAATGCTCCTTTAGGCTTGGTAACAAGCTTTATAAAGTAGGTTTTCAGTGTGCAACCAGCATTAGTGTGGAATCAAGGCCTGTAATTGTGGTCTTTGCTTCAGTAATCCTATATTTCACCTCTGAGTTGATGAGGAGGTCATTTTGTCCTATAACAGATACCCCCTAAAGTGTGAAATCAAAGGTAGAGATGATGGCCAAAATAATTTACTAGAACTATAATTTTCTATCAAAAGTTTTAGAGAGAGAAGCTTTGGGCAGCAAGGGAAACCTGATACAACAACACACATATATATAAGCTTCTAAAATCATGTCCTGAGTCTGGCATTCCCATGCTCAATAGCTATGTCAGAGTAATTTTCTCTTCCGAGATATAACAATGCTGGCCGTTGATAAGCACAGAGTGAATCCAGTGTCATAACAGATCATCCTGAAATAGTTGTCTCCAAAGAACAATATCCACAGCTTGGGGGAGGAAACAAGGCTGAATGATGCAAGCCTCTACCCAAGGTCTTGATTTCTACTTCACCGAACATCATAGATCGATACATGTGATAAGATGTGTTGACGTCGAACATGCACAAAATCATGTAATTACCAGTCAATAATGGAGATTGTTAACAGATGTGAAGGAGGCCACCGATAATGGTGATGGTCTCCAAGATGCACAGTGGAAAATAGGAAGTGTGAAAGATTTCTTTGTCGTTGAAAACCCGTAGAATCGCTTAACCAGGAGCCAATAATGAAAACCCATTATCAAACACAAGATAACCTGCCACTAATGTCTACAAGTACCAACGCACTAAATGTGTTTTTGGGTTATCTTCCTATATAGAGTGTTCAAGTCGATAGGAGAAAACCTGTCGAAAGGTAGGCAATGACATGTCCTACATTAGTCGACACCAAACCGGAAAAGAATGATTTTGTTTTTTGAGGAATCTTTTGAGCATTTGGGTCTAAACAACGGAGGGAATGATGAAAGGATATGTATGATCAGTTGATGGACAAAACAAATGGGAACCCTTGAATAATAAAAGGCACGACAATGGTTTTAACCAGACAGCACTATACTCATGAACACTACAGAGTGTTAGGATACATAGATGCAATTACATCAGGGTATATAGGCTAAACTCATAGGTTGGTAGGGTTCATATTGAGAGGCCATCAAAATGAAGGTTTATCTGAGGGAATGCCATGTTCAAGGGAACGATTGCTGCCAAACCACGCTTTCAAATACAGAATACAGTTGTGTTACCTACTTTCCTTGTCTGATTATTTAATGATTCCAGATGGGTAAACTCATCGATCTTTTCATTTTTAAAGAGTCTGAAAATTATTACAAAAAGAACGACTCTTTGCCTCATCTGATTGGTTTAATGAGTCCAGATAGGCAAACTCGTCGATTTTTTCATGTTTTAAGAGTCTGAAAAGTATCATGAAAAGAATGACTCTATATCTTGTCTTTGTAATTTAAAGAGTCTAGACTAGACAACTCGGTGGTCTTTTCATTTTTAGAGAGTCTGAAAAGATCGTAAAGCGAGACTCCATGGTGGTCCCTTTGTCATAGTTGTTTAACTGGGTGCGACAAAAGGTTAATAGTATACCCGGATCAGTTACTTTTCTATCTTTAATATATTGAACCCAGATAAAGAGAAACCTTTGTCCAATAGATGTCGACCTCATAGTTACGAGTATGAGGTGACAGACTAAAATTGTGTTTCATAAAGAATTTTTAATGAGTCACACAACCATAACTCAACGTATCTTTTTCAGTTTAGTGAGTAAGAAAAAGAGGGAAAAGAACAACTCATCCCTTCTTCATAGTTTTACGAGCTCAAAGGAGGGGAAAAACTCAGGGATTTTTCGATTTAAGAGTAAGAAACAGTCCAAAAAAAGAAAGTGCTCTTCCTGCTGCCGTATATTTTTAATGAGCCCGGTAAGAAAAACTCGAGGTTTTTTGGTTTAATGAGTGAGAAAAGTACCTAAAAGAATGCTTGGGTCATCTTTGTCAAGTTTAACGAGCAGAAAGACTAAGCTCGAGATTTTTTCAGTTTAAAGAGTGAGAAAAAAGCGCCTAAAAAGAATGCTCCTTTGGTCTTTTTCAGTTTATGAGCTGGAAAAAGATCAAAAAAGAGTTGCTCAGAGCATCTTTGTATGAATTTAACGAGCGCAATGATGAAAACTCTGAGATGTTTCTATTTTTTCAAGAGCAATAAAATATCACAAAAACTACTCTAACTATCGTTGCATAGATTTAACAAGCTCAATGATAAAAACTCGGAGATGTTTATATTTTTTAAAGAGCAATAAAATATCTCAAAAAGTGCTCTATCCATCTTTGTAGTAGTTTAACAAGCCCAAAGAAGAAGACTTGAGGTTTTCTAGATTAACGAGCAAGAAAAATACCATAAAAAGAATGCTCGATCTTCTTCATGGTAGTTTAATGAGCCTGAAGAAGGAGACTTGAGGATCTTTTGGATTAGTGAGCAAGAAAAATACCATAAAAAGAATGCTTGATCTTTCTCAATCTCATGCTTGACAGTAGAAGGGTCTATGCCATGAATTTCCTCATAAGACCAAGAAAAAACATCACGTAAGTCCCTAAATGGGTAGGTGAAGCTCACAACTTCCTCAGGATTGTGATTGGCTCCAATCTGTATGTCTTCCACGGTGCTTGTCTTGACAAGAATATCGATGAGCAATGTTTTTGAAACATTGCCTATGTTTTCTTCTGCCTCCAAATTCTGGAGGATCGCATAGGGTGAAGAAACAATTTATGGTGCATCAAGTGATAAGATTTGAAGAGGCATCATGTCCGAATCAGATATCAAAACATGATGGTGCAAGTCCTCCCAAGGTCGCTCTTGTAACCTCGTGATCTCTCTAATAGCTTCATCCTTGGGTAGGACTTGATTGAGTGGATCCAAAGAAAGAGAGGTTATGGGAGGGGTAGTGGTACCATTGGCATAAACCAAAGTGACCAGAGATTTGGATGCAATTTGAATGGCTTCACAGGCCAATTCAGCTGGTGACAGTGGCATTTGTTCTCCGTATGTGTCAATATCTGAAGGAGCCTATAGGATCCATGGATCCGTCTGTTCATGAGGAATAGATGAAAGCATATTGACCATCTGTGAAACCTTCGGCAGCTGAAGAGGGAAACAACACATGAGGGAAGAAGCCTTCAGTAGACGGGTATCTTAACTGATGTAACTATGAGTTCCACCTCCTACTAGGGGTACAGAGCCACTTGGTAATGGTGAATAATTAGGGGTACATGAAAACAACTGATCTACTATAATAACCTTCCATCCATTGGAAATTGGATGATGTGAAAGACAGTAGATACGACAGCCATCATGGCATATGTCTAACTATGACCCAGCAAGAGATTATAGTCAAGTTTTCTATCTATGAATTCTACGTCCACCGTTACGGTTTTCCCGACCAAAGTGATGGGAAAACTGGCTACGTATCCTTTTTCGATAAAGGTGTGGTCGTCAAAAGCTTTAAGGGAGTTCAACGGTAGGGATAGGGTTGGGGAACCTAGGGCGAGCCAACATGAAGCTGACATGACGCAGGTTGAAGCACCTTCGTCAATGACAGTTCTGTGTATACCTTTACCTTTCAAAGTTATATGCACCTGGAATGCAAGCTGGTGAGAAAGGGGAGGTTTACACTTATCCATGTTGAAAATAGCAAGCATGGAATCCTCTGGGTTGATACCACCAATAGCTAAAAGCAAAGCTTTCCATTGTGTTGGGCATGTTTGTAATACTTTGAGCGCTGACATTGCTAATGGCGCTTGTGCCAAATCCTCTACGATGTTGTAGTGTTGGGCAGCAAGAGCAAATATATTGTGCGTTGTGCATCGAAGTGCCCCATTTGGGGGTCTAATTACAAAGTCCTCAACCGGCCTTTTGATATGCAAATCATTGGGAGGTGATGGGTTTTGACCTGAGGATGGCTCTGCTGCCGAAGTGACAGGTGCTCCATAAGATTTGGCTCTTGTGGCGTGATCTACCGTTTCAAATGTGTAAATGGTAGAAGATCCTTCACCAGTTGAAGGATGTTGTGAACCATCATTACCCCCTAGCATGGGTTGTTGTTGGTTTGCAATAAGATTTTGCTGCTGCCGAGTGGGAAAAGGATTCCTAAGGATAGCAGGGGTCTTACCAATATCCGTTTTGGCAAGGTAATCTGTGCATTCCTGAAGCTGCAGACAATGCTAGGTTGCATGGTCTTTAGCACATAGTTTGCAAGGAAATCTGGTATGTGTATCCTTTTCATCAACAGTAGGCGCAATAGCCTTCTATTTTGGGGTGGACTGCTTTATTGACTGATCCTCAGAAGGAGTGGTATTTTTCTTATTCTTCTTTTTCTTACCACTGGGATTTTGTGTAGACTTCACAAAGTTTATTGCAGAGGTAGGAAGAGCAGTCGTATTGGTAGAGGAGTCCACTGTCATCTTGGCAATGGAACCACTGATTTGTTTTACAACAGCCCTAGAGGTTGCGTCGACAATCCCGTCGGCATGCACTCCGGGGTGCTGAGTGGTGGAAGCATTGGGGTTACCAAGAGCATTGGGGATTATGTGATAAAGAGTGCCAGACTATGAATATATCAAATCTAAGTGCTGGGCACGACGTATGGATTGGTCTTCTGTGACTGCACCACCTAGAGCAATATCTCTAGCAATTTGAGGAAGTAAGGACCTGCAGAACCAGTCCATTAAGAGAAAGTCTAGGAGGGGAGCTTTGACTAAACTCTACCTACATATCCATTCATCTATATGATCAGAGATGTGGGTGGCAATATCCTGAAAAAATGAAGTGAGGAGCTCTGTCCCAGTCTCATAGCAGATAGGTAACTGGAAGTGCTTTAGGAATTCCATCGCTAAATTGTCAAAGGTGTTTACTGACACACGTGGTAATTCAATATACCATTTTGCTGCATTGCCAGTGAGGGTGCAGGGAAAAATACGTAACCATAAACTATCATCCACCATAGAGTTTGAAACACACCAGAGATGGTAGGTGGTGATGTGGGTGCCTGGATCCTCCCCTTGTTTTCCATCAAACTTTGGGTTGTCCGTTGGTATTTTATGTGGGATCAGTGGCCACTGTAAGTTGTGATAGATGGGGTTGTTTGTCAACTTGTATAAGTCGGGTATATCCAATGTTGCCAAGAAAGGCAGAGAGTTAGGTGCCCCCAACTTAGACCATGGTGATGACGAATGACTTGAGGAGATTTGTGTGCCTCCCATCGTTTGGTTCCCCATAATGTACATGGGTTGCATGATGTAGCAGTTGCTTTGTAGTATGGTGTTGTAGAGTGGATTTCCATGAGGATTTTGATAGTGGGGTATGAAATTTCCCCCAATATAAGTGGTGCCCCCTTCACTCTTTTGAGTATGTGAGTAGGGTGCCCCCATGGACTGGTTGGGAACACCTTGTGGATTCTCACCTGACACAGAACTTACCATTTGACCTTTATTGACAGAGGGGACACTCATGTCAATTAGCGACTGACCATGCATGCCTGAGAACGGAGGGGGAACTTTTATGTTCCCTACCGGCATGTGCATATTGGGAACCCCCCCATGTGTTTGAGTCTGGGGGTTTGAACTGTACATTGGCGGCTGACCATATTGTTGGTAAATGGGAACCACTCCTGTAGTGCCGCATTAAGTGTTATAAGGAACACTATATGTGGCACTTGTCGAAGGTATACAGTGTGGCACCATAGGGGTGGAACCTGGCATCTGCTGGTTTCCACTCATAGAGGGTGTCATGCGAGTGGTTGTACCTAGGATAAATGGGATAGTAGGATTCGCCATTATCGGTGTTGTGGAGACTATCGACTGGGGGAGTGGTGAAGGAACAACAATGTATCTAAAATTCCATAACCCATGAGTTGTTGACTAGATAGATGCCAAAGTTCCACCTACTGAAGAAGGAAGTACAGGTACCACGAGAACCATGATAGGGTCTGATGGATTTGTGAGCAGAGTATTAAAGTGAGGAAGCAATCCTTCTGTGAAGAAATCCTCTGGCAAACTTGAATCGTCAGTCATCCACACAAATCCTGTGTGAGATTTAGGAGATTGATTCCTCGAAGATGAGGAATCCGAGTTAGTGGAACTTGGCGGATCTTCCACAATGAGTGGAGGAAGTCCTAACAATTGTCTAGAGTGACGAAAAGGGATGGATGTAGCCATGGTGACCATTGAGTTTTATCAAGTAAATTTTAATGTGATATTATTTAAAGTCTAAAAAATGATAGCACTCAGGTACCTAAAAATAAAAAATACACTAAATATATCAATCAGTAAACAAAGGGAAAGTACCTCGTCTAATAAGCATTGATCACTAGAGATGAAACCTAGTATCTCAATGAATAACAGAGAAGCATGGCCAAATGTATGGTTACTGTTACTCTAGAGCTTCACCCGAACCTTAGATTGAGGGGAAAACTACTCTCGTGAAGATGAGCACCCTCCCAGAAACTAAAGACAGAGTAGATCCGTCTATGTTAGGTACCATGACAACCCATCCCAGTCACCTTGTGTAAGTCCCTATAAGTTTGGCCACTGGAGATACCTTAGATCATAGACATCACCAAGGGGGACATAGTCGTAGACAACACGCTATGTGGGTAGGATACCTGAGTCTCTGTCTCAGTTCTGAAATCCCCGAAGGGACCCCCAGTACACGGAATGCCCAAAGGATTTGTAAGAGAAGGTGGGCTACCTTCAATTACAGTCCGATGTTGTCTCGTATTTTGCTTTGTTGTTAGTGGAGTGGTCCCGGTAATATGAGTGCAAAAGGAATTTTTCGCTCGTTAACGACACTAGTTTTGGTTTTCAACCTTGGGCAATTCACTTACATTCTTAACCCAAGATCCTAGCCTAGCTAATGTTGGTTTGCTCAAAAGAGTAACTGATTGATTTTAATGTAAATTTTATTTATACTTGATTATTTGTCTTCGATAGGGGTGTTGAAGTATGAAATATGGTGAGACTCTTGACTCAATAAATCATGCAGAAACAATGCTTTGAAAAAAAAAAATCAATTTGATGCAAACCAACCTTTACATATTCATATTTTTCACATATTCATAGTTTCGTCTGTGCATCTATAGTCTTTCAACACATGCATAACCAAAAGATTCTTTTCCAATATTTCCTAACAACTACTGAAAACCAAAATGAAGCAACTCACAACTATTTAAATAGAAGGATGAATACAAAATATTAGTCTTTCTTTCAGAAAAATGTTTTTTAAGAGAGAAAAACCAAAACTTTTTCCTAAAAATAAATTTCTAGGACACCAATTTTGCTGACATAATACAGTTACAGATCTTATTTTAGCCCATGAGAATATTTTCCATCCCTTTTGGTCCACATATACTACTGGAAATGAAGGCAAATGGAGACTAATGCTCTGTAACAGTGGTTACAGAGAGTTAGTAGGGTCACTAACACTCCCTGTACACAGGCACAATGCTTTATAAAGCTCTGTGTAGCCTGGTAACCTGTGTTAGTGTTGGAAATATTGCACAACAAGGGTTTCCAAGATCAGTTTCTGAGATGAATGTATACTAGTAGGATGCAGCAAGATATTTGGTGGATGAGAAAAAGGATTGCTTAAGAATAGGGAGCTCTTAGAAAGAAGAGAGAACAAAGAAGAGTCTGGGTAAACTGGGAACTAGATGTATAGTCCCCGACAGAGTCACCAATTTTGCTATAGGGTAAAATGCACGGTGTATGGAGAATGAAAACTACCCTCAAAGGCCTTCTTGGGACCTTCAACAGATTGTAAGAGTATCTATAAAAGCTACCAAGTTATACACATGTTCAACTATCAAATATAAGTTAACAAAGTATGGAAAGAGGATTACCTCAAGTCTCCTTCTATATTTGTTTGGAGATCGCTATGCAACCAAGAAGAACTCCCTCAAAGTCGGCTCCAAATCAATTCCTGCACAAAGGAAAGGCTAACACAATCACAACATACAATCTTGAAAACTAATATATGAATGCACAATGAACATCTATTTGCATACAACTAAACCACCCATCTAAACTAGTATCGAAATGAAAAACTCAATGAAAAATGTTATTGACACTATAGAGTAGGGAACACAACTACAATTCTATATTAATAATGGAAGAGTGATTACAACCATCCGTTGTATCAATCTTTGTTTGCCCCTTCTTCTTCTCTCTCTCTCTCTCTCTTCTAGCTCACTTCTTCAAGTGTATGACAGTTCACAACAACTTAGTAGGCTATCCTTTCAAATGCTCTGACCCCTTTCACAATAACCCTCAATTTTCTTATATAGCAATCAAGTTAGGGTTGCCAAGCTCCTCTTAGAGTTCACTAGGGCAAAAGCAATGAACTTGCTCTGCTTTTCAGCTCTTTCCCATTTGCCTTCTTTTCTTAGATTAGAAATCCTCCAAATATCTTGATTTTGAATGTTTCCTTGCTTTTCTTGAGAAAATTTAGGGATAAATATCTAGATATTTGTGAGTCAATTCATTGGCTTGACCCATTGAACTTCCCTTAGTTTCACTATCTCTGCCCTTTCACTAGTAACATGAGTTAGTGGGGCCACTAACGCTCCTTTAGGCTTGGCAACAAGCTTTATAAAGTAGGTTTTCAGTGTGCAGCTAGCGTTAGTGTGGAATCAAGGCCTGCAATTATGGTCTTTGCTTCAGTCATCCTCTCTTTCACCTCTGAGTCGATGAGGAGGTCATTTTGTCCTATAACAATTATGAGGATACAAAGATCAACACTTTTTTAGTGAATTGTTAAATCTCAAACGAAAGGGTTCAACGACATAGCAAATTGAGGACTTCAACAAATTGAATAGCAGGGTAAATGATATTCTAAAGGAGCATAGGATTGATGTCTTCATAGGGAATTTAAAGGATAGCATCCAACATGAGGTTCTCCTTTTGGAACCTGATTCATTTTGAGAAGGAATAAAGGGTGGCAAGAAAAATTCAAAGTAAAATTATAGAAGAAAGGAATTCTACCATTCACAACTATAAAGATGGAAGTGTTGTTCTTAGCCTTCCACAACCTACAAGGTTGTCACCACAATAATTGGAAGAAGAAAGAGCAAAAAATGTTTGTTACAATTGTGATAGAAAATAAACTAATGTTCATAAGTGTTTTGAGAATAATTTATTTAACATAGATTGTGAAGAGGAGGATGGAAAGGAACAAGAAACATCAAAAGAAGAGGATATACACCCTCAACCAACCACACAGAAAGAATAAATGAATTTGACCATATATTGTAATGCATTGGTAGGAATTACCACTCCCCAAACTCTCAAGATAGAAGGCTATATCAAGAAAGAAATGTTAATAGTGTTGATTGATTCAGGTAGTACCCATAATTTTATTCATTTTAAGATATGCAAGGAATTGGATTGCTTCCTATATCCAGCACCAGTGTGTCAAGTGATGGTTGCAAATGGAGGAGCTATAAATTTATCTATAAAGTGTCATAATATCAAGATAACCATGGAGCAATATGCATTTAATTGTCCAATGCTTTCCATTCCAATGGGTGTTACTGACGTTGTACTAGGAGTCCAATGGTTACAATCTTTGGGGACAATAGTTTATAATTTTCAAGAACTTTTCTTGAATTTTTTTTGGGAAGGAAAGGAAGTTGAATTAAGGATTATTGCAAAGAATTAGGAAATATAATCAACTCTAATGGCATATTATAAAGAAATAACAATGGGGCATAATTGCATAATTATGCTCATTATAGGTTCAAACATTGAAATCATCTATTTCTCCAGATCTCCAAAAAGTCTTGGAAAATCATTGCAAGGTATTTGAGACCCCTAAAGGTCTCCCAAATATTCATGATCATGATCATGATACTAATTTAATTCCAGGAAATGTTCCTCCAAACATCAGGCATTACATATATCCCTTTGCCCAAAAGAGTGAAATCGAGCATATGGTTGCTAAAATGCTAGAGGACGATATAATTCAACCTAGTCAAAATTCTTTCTCTGCTCCAGTATTATTGGTGAACAAGAAGGATGGATCATGGCATATGTTTCCAGATTATAGGGACCTCAACAAGTTCACTATCAAAGATAAATTTCCCATCCCTATCATTGATGAATTATTGGATGAACATGGAGCAATTTAGTTCACCAACTTGGATATTCATTTGGGATATCATCAAATTAGAATTAAGATTGAAGACATTCTGAAAACAACATTCATAACTCATGAAGGTCATTATGAATTTTTGGTTATGCCTTTTGGCCTTACTAATGCACCTTCCACATTTCAAGGTTTTATGAACTCCATTTTCAAACTTGTCCTTAGAAAATTTGTGTCTGTATTCTTTGATGATATACTAATTTATAACAAGTGTTGGAAGGATCATGTTCAACATGTTGACAGGGTATTCAAACTATTGGAGGAGAAATAATTATATGAAAAAAGTCTCTAAATGTTTCTTTGAAGTGCAGGAGGTGGAATATTTGGGTCATATTTTGTCTCATGAACTCGGTGTTAAAGTAGACCATAACAAAATTAAAGCCATTAAGGATTGGAAAATCCCCACAACCCTAAAGCATCTTTAAGGATTTCTCGGGTTGATAGGGTAGTATCAGAATTTTGTTAAGAATTATGGGAGAATAGAAGTGTCTATAATAAAATTACTAGAGAAATATGCATTTTCATGGACTCCATAATCAACTAAGGCCTTTGAACATATTAAATAGGAAATGTTCCAAGCACTAGTTTTAAGGAAGACCTTTTTATTTTGAAAGTCATCCAATCAAGGGAAAGTATTTACACAAACCTATTTATGCAAAGGAAATGTTGGAAATACTACATGCACTAATGAAATGATGAACTTAATTAATGGGAAGACACTTCAAGGTAAAAAATGATCTTGATAGTCTTTTTTTTTTGGGCAAAGACTAAACTACTTATATCAAAGAAACTAAAAAAATATTTACAAGAGGATTTAACCTCTGAGAGTGATTTAGCAACTCTCTATCAAAAATTTTCACAAAATTATCTGTTCCACTTTTTGTAAGGAACATTGTACAAATTAATGTAAGCAAGAACAGATTACAGAGCAATGGAAAGAGGTCTTATAGGCCTGGAAACCTGCGAAATTGCGTGTCATTATCAAAAATACAAAAAATTGTGGAATTGTCATGCTGGATTCGTCGCCAGCCTCTATACGCTGCAACATTGTAGCCAAGCAAGTGTAGCCGATCCAAAAGTGCCGAGCCATAATCACGAACGACCAAAAAGGAGCGAGAGACTTTACCACCAAAACAGAGCAAGAGACCTTACCCTCAAAACAGAGCTTGCTACTTGAAATTTTCTGAACCTTGCTCGGTTTCCTTGTCCGGGGAGCTCTCCCAGGTGACCTCCACACCATCCTGGACATCTTCAGGATTCATTCTCGGCGGAAGCTTGAGATACAGAATGTTTGCAAAGGAATTATCAGGCTCCTCGTCCATAGTTTGCTTCTGGGGTGAAGCATGCCTGATATATTCCATCACCTGGGGAGTCTCTGCTTTTTGCTGTGCAGTGTCCATAATATTCTTGTCCTTCATGCTCCCTATCTCCTGAAGCACCTCTGCCTGCTCCTCTGAATGAACAAAAGTGCTTTCTTCGTCTAACTTTCTCTGTGATGAAGGAACGTAAGAACTATCTTACATCCACCTCCTCTGCGAGGAATTGTCCGAGGGAGAAAACAGTTGTTCCTCAGAAGCCTCCTCCTCGTCTTCTTCCGAGAAGATGACCGTCACGAGAGCCGAAATTTGAGGTTTGTTTGTCCTGCGTCTGAACTGGAACCTTGCAGATTGCACTGTGTTGCTGATGGAATGGCCTGAATCTTCCGATCTGGTCGAAGGTGGTGACGCACAGGTGAGGGGCGAAATATAGCGATGGCTTTGACTGCCTCTTCCTCCAGAACCTCCCCGCTGTCCCGAGTTACGCCCACGCCGAGGGGTAGCCCTAAGATGAGGAGCCATGGAACTAGTTCGGTATGAGGCAAGCGTGCTTGATGGCAAAGGCTGCCTCGTCCCAACCTGAGGACTGTTTGACACCACAATTGCTCCGCTGACCGCAACAACGTTGAAGAATCCGGATTCGTCAGCAGGGGAAGCGTCGCTTCCGCAATGCTGCACCACCACTGAGCAAATCCCGTGAGCAATCTCCACCGCTACATCCCGAGAGGACCTTAAGCCAAGAGCAGTCGCAAGGCTGAAATGAACGGTGTGGAAAGGCCTGCTCCCGCCTATGCCACCTTCCTCCTTCTCTAACTGACCTTCCCCTCTTTCTTCCTTAGAGCTCAAGCTTGCTTCCTGCCACCAAACTCGAACTGTGGAGAATGTTCTGGTTCCCAGAGCTGCCATACTGTTAATGCTGCAACGATTACCTTGGGACAGCGGCTGAATTGAATGGCATTGAATGCCGTTCGTATCAGCCAGCTTAAACTCCCTCATCACCTGCCTGTGCAGCTGCCCGCTGTCCTCTCCACGTGGCATGCGCATGGCTCACATTGAATGCTATACTAACACCCACATCCGGGTGTGCCTCTTCGCTTGTCTGCATATCATTGTTTAGGATATCCTGGAATGTGGACAATTTTGTCTCCGAAGCTATACCCTGTAGTGATTCTTCGAAGTATTCCTTTCCCCGATCCACTCCTAGGTTGGCAAGAAAATCTGCCAATTTGTTCCCTTCTCGCCTGATATGTTTGAAGGATATGGATTTGTTGTCTCTTAGCCATTGTTGGAGTAGCTCAAGCCTGGTAACCATTCTCCATCTTCTGCTCACCTTCTGTACCTCTGAGCCTTGTTGGATCTTTGAGGCCATGTTTATAATGATTTGAGAATCCCCTTCTACTATAATAGGTGTGTATCTTTGAGTTTGCGCAATATTGAGCCCTCTCCATAGTCCTTCCAGTTCTGCTGCATTGTTTGTGTTCCATCCTATTGAACCAAAGAAAACTTTGAGAGGGTTACCTTGATTATTTCTTATCACTCCCCCATATCCTGTGCTTCCCGGATTTCCTTTTGATGCCCCATCAAAGTTGAGAAAAAATGTATTGATGGGCGAAGGAGTCCAGCTAGTTGGGGAATCTTGCTTTCTGGCCGAGTTACCTTGAGAGGAATTAGGATTTTGAATTTGGATCTGCTAGTTATTCCATATAACATGTTCCTGAGGAGTGGTAGGGAAGTCTTCCTGGGACCAGCATTTAGTAGACAAGGTTTCTTGTATGTTCTTCTGCATGAGTTTCCATACTTGCTCCATTTGCATTTCTTGATCTTTAAATATCCGCCTATTCCGCTCTTTCCATATGTTCCACATCAGTATTCCTGGAATGATTTGCCAAAGAATATTGAGAATGTTGCATTGATAAGGCTTTTGGGGCCAATTGCGTAGAGTGTTATTGATGTCCCCCAACACTCTGCCTTCCTTCCGGCAACGAAATGTGACTTTCTCCCAAAGTCTCCTACCAAATGGACAAGTTTGCATGAGATGAACAACAGTTTCCTCTTCCAATTTACAGTTGAGGCAAATTGAAGGCCCTGCAAATTTTCTTTTTCTTAGGTTGTCCCAAGTAAGAATCCGATTGTGTGACAGAAGCCAGAGAAAAGTGGAGACTTTCGGCCATATGGGCGGATTCCATATTTTTTCCCATAACTTGTCTTTGATGAGCTGGTCTTTTAGAATAATGTGGTACACCTCCTTAGTTGTGAATGTTCCCTTCTCTTCCTACCCCCACCTCAGCTTGTCTTTACCTGCCTCCTTAAGAATTTTCCTTTTTTGCAGTTCTTCGGCTAGAGAGCGTTGGAATGCCTCCAGGCTAGCTGGTAAAATGTTGCGTGTTTCTTTCCAGTCTCTGTGGTCTGATTCATTGTTGGATTTCCAGAAATGACTTACCTTTTCCAATTGTTTTATATCCTGAACTGGTATTCCTTGGATAAGATTTGTTAGGCTTGGGAATTGCTGCCATGAGTCCATCCAGAATCTTGCTGTGCGGCCGTCCTTCACCTCCCAAAAACTGTGTTTTTGAATTAAATCTCTGTGCTTTATTGTTGAGTTCCACATTGATGATCCCTTACTTATTTCCGACATTCTTATGCGCTCCTCCAAAGGCAAGTTGTTGGCATATTTCGCTGTCCATACTCTGGCCCAGGGTATGTTTGGGTATGATAGCCACTTCCACCATATTTTTGCTCCCATGATCATATTGTTGTGTTCTAGATCTCTAAGACCAATGCCTCCTGCATTTTTTGGAAGACAGGCCTTCTCCCATTTGACCAGAGCCCATTTTCGATTTGGTCCTGAGCTACCCCAAAGGAAATTGCGTTGTAATTGTTTGATAGCTTTTAGCATCCAATTTGGCGCTGCCAGTATGGAGAATAAGTAGAGTGGCATGGATTGAAGAATCGCCTTGATAAGCACCAGCCTGCTGGCCATATTTAAAGCGTGATTGCGTCCATAGGAATAATTTGGCTTCCAAATTTTCTAGAAGGATGGTCCATGAGGAATGCTTCAGGGCAGAGGCTATTAGGGGCACTCCTAAGTACTTGGAAGGCAGGGAAGCTACAGAGAAGCCTAGTATGCGAGCTATTGCTCTTTGATTTGTCGGCTGAGTGTTGAAGAAAAAGATCTGGGATTTCACTTTATTGATGAGGGCTCCAGAGGCTTTAGAGAAATTGTCAAGTAAAGCATTTAAGGTACGAGCTTCTTGAAGAGAAGAGTGGCCAAATAACATGTTATCGTCAACAAATTACTGGTGGGAGATGGTGGGGGCTTGGTGGAGAGTAATGCCTTTGAGATTTCGGGAGAGGATGGCCGAATTTATGATGCATCCTAATCCCTCCGCCATAATTACAAACAGAAAGGGCGACAGAGGATCCCCTTGTCTGATTCCCCTAGAGGGGCGAAAGGCGGAGGATGGGATCCCATTTATAAGAATGGAAAAAAATGTGGAAGAGATGAGACTACTTATCCAGCGAATCCAGGAAGAGTCAAAACCAAAAGCACTTAGAATCTTTTGCATATATTCCCAGCTGATGCTATCGAATGCTTTAGATAGATCAATTTTAAGTAACATACCTGGTTTTTTTGATTGCTTGAGGGAATGAATAATCTCATGGGTGAGGATTATCCTGTCTGTTATTTCCCTTCCCTCGACGTATCCAGATTGTTCTGGTGAAATGATGAAGGGGAGCATGGGTTTCAGCCGTAGCGCCACTACCTTGGAGACAATCTTGTAGATAATATTGCACAAGGCAATAGGTCTGTATTTGTCAGGAGAGTTGGATTCCTCCGACTTAGGTATTAGAGCAATGAATGTTGCATTCAGGCCCGGATACATCCATCTTAGATTACGGGACTCTTCTACTACTTGCCATACTTCCCATTTGATCAGCTCCCAAAAATGCTGAAAGAAATTTGAAGTAAAACCATCTGGACCAGGGGCTTTTCCCGCTTTTAATAAATTCACTGCTATCTCCACCTCTTGAAGACTGATAGGTTTGAGAAGAAGAGTGTTTTGGTCCTCCGTTATTAGGCGCAGAATATGGCTTATGATGCTATAGATCACCTCAGCTCTATTGATGTTTGGCTCTTGATTCATTTCCCTGAAGTAATGGATAAATTCCTGTTCTATTCCTTCATGTGTTTCAATTTTTATTCCCTGTGCATTATTGACCTGTGAGATTTGATTCCGCATTCTCCTTTTTACTGTAGTTTTATGAAAAAACTTGGTATTCTTCTCCCCATCCTTTAGCCATCTGATTCTGGATTTCTGCCGCCAAAGAACTTCCTCCTGTAGGTCACGTTCTAGAAGGTTTTTTTCCGTTTCTTGTTCTTTTTGTGCTAGTTCTGCCAATCTGCCCTCCGAAATTATTCTTTGCTGAATATTTTTTATTTCTTGAATGAGGAGTTCCTTTTCCCTGAAAATGTTGCCGAAAGTGGTTTTGTTCCAGCATTTTATCTCCTCCTTGAGCAGCTTCAGCTTTTTTTGGAATCTAGCCATTTTTGTAGTCTCAGTCGGATTACAGTTTTGCCATGTTGTGCGTATGAAGTCATTGAAATCTGGATGAGAGAGCCAGAAAGCTTCAAATCGAAAGGGTCTTTTTATATTATTACCTGGCTTGTTCCAATGCAATTCAATAGGCCAATGATCCGATCCGGAGAATGGGATAATGTGGGCTGTGAATTCTCCGCCAATGTGTACTGCATTATCGGAAACTAGAAACCTGTCCAGGCAAGACGTGATTTGCAATGGAGCTACTCGCTTGTTAGTCCAAGTGTAGAGACCGTTGGAGGTGGGTATATCAATCAGCCAGTTATTTTGGATAAAATCTTTAAGGAGTGAGCCATCCCTGTTGATTCTGCAGCGCCCTCCTAGCTTTTCTTCTGTTGATGCTATCATATTGAAATCTCCTCCAGATACCCAGAGCGGGTATGTCCTATTTGCATTGAGCTGCGATATTACCTCTAGAATTGCCGCTTTCTGTTGTGTTTCTTGCGGAAAATATACATTTGTGATATGACCATATATGTTCGTGCCCAGAAGATGAAATACGGCTTGAATGAAATTTTTATTTGCATGGATATTAACTAGTTGGATTTTCCCTGCATCCCATAGAATAGCAAGTCCTCCTGAAGCTCCTTGTTCATCTACAGCTGTAACGAGTCCTCCTGGCCAAGATTTAGCTGCAATTTTTTCCAAAAATATCGAATTGCATTTGTTCTCCTGTAAAAAAAGGATTGCTGGTTTTTCCTCCATTATCAAATTTTTTAGAAGTTTCCCTTTCCTTGGGCAATTGAGCCCTCTGATGTTCCAAGATATCAACTTCATTGGGAAGGTTTGGGGTCAGTGTTGTAATACTTGGTTAGTTTGGCATATCTACCAGACTCAACCAAGACCTCTCCAATCTTAATAGTTCTTTCTAAAGCCGTTTTTCGTCCCCTCTTTTTACTGTTGTTGGAGATAAATTTACCATCCCACTGACTTCCTGTTTGGACACCTAGAGAATACTTTTTTTGAGCTTTATTCAAGGCTTCTACCAAATTATCTACTTGTTTATCAGGGATTTTGTCAAAGTTACCTGATTTGCAAGCTTGTTCTAGACCCAGAATGTCCAGTTCCCCAATATCGATTGGTTCGCTGTCTTCGTCAATGAAATATGGTTCTTGAAAGCTTCCTTCTGCCTCCTTCCCTTTGTCCGTGCTGTGAGTTGTGTTGTCTATATCCATTGCCGGATTGTTCCATGGTTCTGAGACCGGCTTGATCTTTTCGCTTTCTTGGTTCGTCTTCTTTTCCCCTAATTTTGAAGAGGGAGGAGTCGTCTTTTCTGAAATAGATGCTTCCTGTGTTTCTGTATTTGCTAAGACCTCGAAACTGTTACTTGTGGAGGGCTTGGATCTATCCTCTGGTGCTGTCTTAGGAGGTGCTGTGGATTTTTTGCTTCCTCTTCTTCTATTTGTTACTTTGGTGAATCCATCCTGAGATTGTTGCTCTTGGTTGTTTTGGGCTGTAGGCTTGTTATTCAAGGGACAGTCTTTGAAGAGATGTCCCAGGGCATGACATTTCCTACAGCGGAAAGGGACATGCTCATAGTCAATAACCTGAATCCAGTCTTGATCTTCATGATAGAGACGCACCGTATCTGGCAAAGGTTGCTTCAGATCCATGTATACGCAAATCCTGGCATAGGAGGCATAAGAGGTGTATCTTACGGTCTTTGTTTCTTCTGCAACTTTGACGAAGTCTCCCAGGACCTATCCAATGGATTTTAGTGACTCCTCCTCCCAATATTCCCAGGGTAGCAAGTATAGTCGTATCCATACTGGTGCATAGCTGAGATCTTCCTTATCTGGATTGAAACAGGCAACCCATTCTCTGAGAAATAGCCCTGCAGAGTTGAAAAAATAGGGACCCCCGTCGAATACTCTATTTTTGTCTTCCAAGCAGTTAAAAATAGCTGTAAAAAACCCTTTTGGCCCTAGAAGCAAGGTGATTTGTCCTTTTGGGCGCCATTTGATATTGATCCAGTTTCTCAGGGCCTTTTCTGTTGGCCAGAATCTGATAAATTTACCTATGAGAGCATGATCCCTCATATACTGTATTCTTGCATTAATACGGTGGCTAGGTAACTCAACTTCTGGCCTGTGAGCAGCAACAGGCTTGCATGTAGATGAACTAACCTTTGGGTTATCTTGCTGAGCTTGATCTTCCTTCGTGTTCTGCATTTCCTCTGTGGATCTATCATTATTTGCTTGATCTTCATTAGGATTAACCTCAGGTCCTTGTTGGTTTTCTCCAGATGGAGGTACTGCCCCTCCTGCCCCCTGAGGGGGATCCATTATTGCTGTATTTCCAGGCCCCGTGCCTGACTCCCTGCGCTGCCCCTGTCAGATCTAATCTAGTCTTCGCTGGGCAGGGAACTTGCCGCTGCAGACCGCTGCAGAAACCCTAGCTCCTGCTGCTGTCCGTTACCGTCCTCGCGCTCTCTGCACACCTCTCCTCTCGTTATATCTATCATGGGGATGATCTTGATAGTCTTAAATACTCTTTGGAAAAAAAATTATCTTCAGAAGAGCAACAAAAATGGGTCACAAAGATATTGGGTTATGACTTTGAAATCATCTACAAAAAATGGAAGCAAAATGTTGTTGCAAATGCACTCTTGAGAAAGGATGAAGATGTGGAAGCATTGCTCTATGCCATTTCTATTATCCAACCTAACTGGATAACTGAAGCAAGGGATGAATGAAAGAATGACGAAGAGGTGTGGACACTCATTCAAAAGTTGTAACAATATCCCAATACATCTGATACATTTATCTGGAAACATAATTCATTATGGTTTGAAGATTACTTAGATCTTTGTAAAAATTCACAACTAAAACAAAATATTCATTTGGAATTGCATGCCTCCCCCTTAAGAGGGCATTCGTGATTTTTAAAAACTTACCACAGGGTCAAGAAGGATTTTTTTTGGGATGGCATTAAATATGATATTCAGAAGTTTTTGGAAAAATGTTTAGTTTGAAAAAAAATGAAGTTGAGACAATTAAGAATCGAGGTTTGTTACAACATTTAGCCATTCCAAGTTAGCATTGGGAGGAGGTCTCAATTTATTTTATCACAAGTTTACCCAATTCTAAAGGAAAGAGTGTCATGATGGTGGTAGTTGATAGACTTACCAAATGTGCAAACATTTGTGCATTATCTCATTGTTTTAAAGCCAATACAATTGCTAATGAATTTATGGAAACAATTCAAAAGCTACATGGAAACCCAAATATTATTTTAAGTGACAGAGATCCCATTTTCATTGGAATTTTTTGGACGAAATTATTTTCTTGTCTTTGTACTTAATTAGCTCATAATTCATCTGATCATCCTCAATTTAACTGGAAAACTGAGATAGTGAACAAATGTTTGGAGGATATCTTCTTTTCTTTGTATTTGATAAGCAAACAAAATGGGTCAAGTGGTTCACTCTGGTTGAATGGTGGTATAATAATTCCTTCCATACTATAGAAAAAATGACCCCATTTACGGAAATTAATGGATAACATCCATCGTCCATCATATCATCTATAAGAGAAAATTATCAGGTTCAATTAGTGGAAGATCACATCAAGCATCAACAAGAAGTTCTCCAAGTCTTAAAGTATAACCTCACTTTGGCGCATAATCGAATGAAGCAACAGGAAGATCAACATCGCAGTGAAAGAATTTTTGGTGTAGGCAATTGGGTATTTTTACGACTACAACCATATAAAAAAATTTCGCTCAAGAAATCTAAGAAGGATAATAAATTATCATCCAAGTACTATGGTCCTTACAAGGTGTTGCAAAAGATTGGTACTATGGCATATAAATTGGAGTTTCCTACATCTTCTTGAGTACACCCGCTTTTCCATGCTTCATGCTTAAAGAAGGTGACCGGTGAGAAACTTCCAATTCAAACAATATTGCCAAAACTTGAAGAAGAAGGAAAAATCATATTGAAGCCAGAAGCAATAAAAAAAAAGAAACTCACAGCTACATAATCAATCAATTTAAGAGTATCCCATTAATTGGAAGAACTTACCTACTGAAATGCCATATGGAAGGATGAGAATTTTATATAGAAGCATCTTTAACTACTCAAGTGTTGAGGACAACACCTTTTCAAAGGAGAGGGGCATGTTAGGTCCCTATAATACTAGTGTAGCCCCTTTATTGTTATTGTTATTATAGTCCCCTATTGTTATTGTTGTGCCCATGTATCCCCCATATGGTTATTCTTATGCCCCATAGAAGCCCACTATTGTTATTATTGTTATGTGGGCTTTGATTATATTGTGACCCCTTAGAATCCTATATATACAAAGGAGGTCTTTTCATTTAAGTCATCCAAGAATTGTTCATATATGTAATGTAAAGGAGGTTTCCCCTTCAGAGAGGATAATTTTTAAGTCATTGATCTATATTTTTGTGAGTTGGTTGTATAACACAACATGGAGAAAAAATACTAGACATACTCCTTATGAGTTTGTCTATGGGAAGCAAGTCTTGCTTCCAACTGAATTCTAAGTGGAGACTTTTAGAACAGTAGAAAAGTTGGGGCTTGATATATTTGAAGCTCAAAAACAAATATTAGCACAATTGAATGAGCTAGATGAGATCCAGAAAGATGCCATAAAAAGAACAAATATAGTCTGCCAACAAAGAACCAGCTGGCATGACAAATTCATCAAATCCAAGAACTTCAAGCCAGGTGATTGGGCTCTACTTTTTAATTCTAAGTTTAAGGATTTTCAAGGAAAATTGTAGACACATTAGCTTGGTCCCTATGAAATATGTATTGTTTTTATAATGAAGCAATTAGAATCATGATTATTTTCAATTGATGAAGAAAATGTTACCTTCCTTATTAATGGGCATAGGTTAAAGTTATATCATAAGTCCTTGACAAGAGAAGAATTTGTCAAAAATTTGCAAGAAAATAATGACTTGAAGTTAGAGAGGAGGGAAGAATTTTATTCCTTATCACCAAAGGAATTGTAATTTCCTTTTCTTCTAAAAAAAATAATAAAAAATATTTAAAAAATAAGTATAAAATGAAGAAAAAAAAAGAGAGAAAAAAAAAACATAGCTATGAAAACCAACACTACTAGCATTTCTAGGTATGAAAACCAACACTGCTGACATTTCTATGCAGAAAATCTTAGTTGAAAACCAAGGGGTCCTTCATAGCTTATATTTTCACATCTCCCTTCTTCTTAATCCCATTTCGTTTATCATTTTTTTTCTTTGAAATAATTTTTGAAGACTTTATTTCTCTCTTAAAGAGAAATCTACAACAAGCAACATCATCAACATTGTCAAAAGTCATCAACATAAATAAAGATCATCCACATCATGAGCAAATAATTAAATTGGATAAGTAGCCACAGAATCTGCAGCATTCTATAGCTCATTTCAAAATTATGCAACCAATAATGAACCTGCAAGCATTTTTGAACCTGTATATACTCCAAATCTACAAAAGCACTTCAGACCTATAGAAAAGAAGGACATTATCATGCAAAGGTATGTACTATAAGGTGTGTATATGTGGTGTTAGATTAATTTTCATTAAAAAAGCAATATATTTATAAGCCTATCGAATGTTTATGATACACTCTTTGTAATAATGAGCGAAGTTATGCCCTTTCGAAAATCCTATTTCATCACCGATATTCATATCCTTATCCATCATGTCAAAATCCTTCCCATAACATACAATTCAAACTCCTAGATTCTAATGGTCCTATTGTTAGGATATTCCGACACATAGGAATAGTTAAGTTCAACTTGGTCTAGTATAGAGTTAGGTATAGAGTTAGGTAAAGTGTGTTTCTTTACCGTTGTACATTTTGTAACTTCAATCCGACGGTCACGATATGTAGTGATCCGACGGTTCATTCTCTCCTCGGTATTACCGACACTTGATCCGTGGCTTGACACCCGATTGGTCCATGAATTCTATTTAAAGCGCATGGAGGGTCATTTGTAGGTTAACCGTGCATGAGAGAAGCTTATGTAAATTTTCATTCTTTTATTAATAAATTGCCTGTAGTAGCCACGTTGGCGCAGGCCGTGGACTGTTTCCCTCTCTGAGGGTTTTAACCACGTCAAAATACTAGTGTATTGATCGGTGATCTATTTGTGAGCGGTGTCCTTTTGGTGTTCTGTCAAAGGAACTTACCCTGTAAATTCCTACAAAAATATGCCCAACTCAGATGTAGACTCTAGCTTTTTCCTTGCATCCTTGGAAACATGATAGCAAACTGACGATCCAAAGATCCTAAAGTTTGACACATCTGGTTTCTTCCCTGAAAAAGCTTCCTCTGGTGTACTTATGCCAAGAATCCTGTGAGGACTCCTGTTCTACAAATAAGCAATTGTGTTGCATGCTTCAACCCACAAGTGCAATGGTAGGCTCGGATCATGCAACGTCGCCCATGTAGCTCCCACAATACTTCTATTCTTCCTCTCATCCACCAAATTCTATTGTGCAATATGAGGTATTGTCAACTCTCGTCGAATGCCTTCTTTTCACATAAGTTATTAAATTCATTCGACACATATTATCCACTGTTGTCACTCCTGAGATCCTTCACTTTCTTGCCAGTCTCTTTCTCAACAAGTCCTTTAAATTCAACAAATTTGGAGAATGTTTGGTCTTTCTTCTGCATGAAGAAGATCTAACACTTCCCTGAGAAATCATCTACAAATATCACATAATACCTGTGCTTGGTCATGGAGGTTTTTGAGAAAGGTCCACACACATCTGAGTGAACTCTTTCAAGAACTCCTTGCCCTTTACTGTCCTGCTCATTAAAGGTGGATTTCATGTACTTCCCTAATGTATACCCTTTTCATGCACCTCTCTGCTCCAATGCACCCTTGGGAAGTCCTGTAGAAATCTGTTGCATGATCTTCAAGGCTCCATGGTGAAAATGGCCTAATCTTCTATGACATAATTCGTCTATGTCTCGGCTCTGCACCTTCTCTTCTTTTGTGCTCAATGTTGCACAATCTTCTACATCCAACTTGTAGAGGTTCTTCACCCGAACCTCGATCTGCTTCACCTGTCTTGTGGCGATGTGCATAAGGAAAGCATTTCCTTTGCTAAATATCACATCGTAGCCATGATCATCCAACATAGCAACTGAAATGAGATTCTTCTTCAGACCTGGAACATACATCACGTCTTTTAAAAGGGGAGCCAAACTCCCTCTGAAAAGTAATTGTACCAATACTGATAACATCATACCTTCCGTCATCTCCCATTTTGATGTGCATCTGGAGGTACTGCTCCTCCAAGTCACTGAAGAATTCTCAGTTGCCCGTCATATGGAATGAGGCTCCACTATTTAGATACCACACACTACCCATCATAGTGCGCTCACCATACAAGTGATGAGGGTGAAATCAAGTTCGAAGTGTGAAGCAAGAGCTTCACCTTCCACTCCTCCTTAGGGCTTCTTACCTGCCTTCTTATGTGGAAACTTCATGGCATAGTGTCCTAATTCATGACAATGAAAGCACTTGATCTTCAACAAGTCTTTCTTCTTGTTGCCCTAACTGGAATCCCCTTTGGATTGGGACTTCTTCCCTTTCCCTTTCTTTGCCTTTCTAGCCAAGCCACAATTCTCCTCATCATCATGATTGGATGAGGTTCCATCTCTGGTGTTCTGCCTTATCTCTTCTTACACTAAGTCGGACCATAATCGCTCCCAATTTGGTAGCTTCCCCCTCCCATTTATTGAATTCTTGTAGCTGTGCCAACTCTTGGGAAGGCTTAGAACTGCTAGGTTTATCAGATCATCTTCAACAACTGTAATACCAACACTCCCAAGTTCATCCCGATTTGGGTGAACCTGCTCAAGTACTGTGGTATTGTGTCTCCCTTCTCCATATTGATATTTCGAAGATTGTCCTTCAATGCCAACTTCCTGTGGCCACTTTTGTTGTGAAACAATTCTATCAAGGCTTACCGCATTGCATATGGGGTATCCTTCCCATGCATATTCGAGACAATATGATCTCAAACTCCTTCTAGTATGATCCTCCTCGCCTTTGCCACACATTTATTCCACGTTGCCAGATCTTGAGCATCGATTGTTGGAGGCTGAGGAATATCATTGTCTATGAATTCCTTCAACCCATTATCTTCCAACACTGCCTCCATCCTATCCTTCCGATTAATATAATTTGAGCTACCCTCAAGGGCATAGAGTCTCAATCCATCAAAAGACATCCTACTGGCTCTAAAGAATGATACTGCAAATTCGATTCACTTGCAAAGACAAACTCAAATTCTTCTCTTCTATTGTGGTTCCTTCTTTGATACCATCTATAAATTCCTTGTAGATTCAAACTACCTATGTAATTTGCTCAAACAAAAGGCTTGAATCTACTCTACTCATCAGCAAAAACAATTAAATGATCGAGAAATCACGATATAAACATGAGACAAGATTCAATCACATATGCTCAGAGATTTATCTAAGGGGAAAACAATTTCTCAAAACCCCTTCCTATCTGTATTGCATTAGTCAGAAATTAATGAAGAAATACAATGCTTGCTCGAGCTTGAGCAACCTTTGCACTAGTATAATCTATCTCACCACTTCCTAGACAAGCTCTGGTCAATACTTAACCAAATCCAAGCCTACCCAAGTCCTTATTTCCCTGCGTTGTTCCTTAAGGAATTAGCCCCGTATTAATTAGGGAAATTCCCAATTAGAATTGTGCAATCCCTATAGGCCCTTCTCTGACTACATGCACCACTCGTACAATTTGGAATTGTCTACAACTGATAATACACTACCCTTGAACTCTAATCTCAACTGGGTAACTCAAGTTATCTGCATGCATCGATTATTCTAGTATGATTGATGAGTTAACTGAAATATCAACTGAAGTTACAGCCAACTACTGGACCCTCCACTAGTTCTTAATTAATTAAAACTAGTTAAACTCAAATAACTCAAATTAATTGAACTTGATTGCTAGAAATTAATCAATCATAACTAAACATAACTCAAGTGTTTCCAACTCGAATTAACTGAGTGACAAGGCCATGTCACCTCAATTAACTACCTCCAATTATTTTACTGAAATTGAAATTTGAATATTCTCCTAATTAATTTTGGGAAATTAAATTAGAAATTTCTTGCTGCATTTTCAACAATCTCGTGGAGAACATTTTCCCTAAAGAATCCACATCCTAAAGAGATAATCGAGCAAGGAGATAGTTATTCAAAATAAGTGAGTTTGGAATCTTTTATATTTGGTGGATATTGAGTTTTATCTATAGGAAGAGAGAGCGAGTTTTATTCTTTGAGGGTCACAATAGAGGGGTCGTAGGGTTACAGTAGAGGGGTTATAGGGATGCAATAAAGGGGCCACATGGCCTCAGTGTTTGTGGCCAAGCAGGCCAAGAGGCCTCAAGATCGGGACAAATTTGACCGAGATCATTTCTGTGTAGGTTAAGGGCCTTAGACTTCAAAAATAATCCATCTGAGGGTCTTTTGTGGGTGGGTGAGTGACCTAACAACCTGTAGAAATGTTGTTGTAGGTGTAATATAGATTGGCTAAGTTGATTGGTTGGGAAAAGGATAGAAAGTAGGGTTGTTGAGCTGTGCAGGGTCGATAGAGGGTTTCAAGAGAATCCTGTTAGCTAGAAGGGGGCCAACAATAAGGAAAGTAATGTTGGCATATTATAGGTGGTTGAAGGAGAAGCCTACCTGTGAGCAACAAGTTAACATTGATCAAAAGGAATTAATCTCTACATGAGCATTGGAGCCAAAGGATAACCATGTATAGAGGACAAAGAAGGACCGAAAGGGTTGCTTGTCCATGATTACATTAGCGAGTAAGTAAAGTTGTTTTGTCTCTTGTTTTGTTGGCACTTGAGGACGTAAAGGATAATGCCCCAAGCCCCAGTTGTATTTGTGTATCATAACATTGCACAGGGGTTGTAAAGGGCCATGATCTCTGGTACATAAGCCTTATGATTTTCTTGTTAATGGACTGATATGAAAATCTTTGGGCCATATATATTTTGTGTTGTTATTCATTTCACTGTCGATATATTCCATTGTGCAAGGTTGTTTTGGTTGAGCACTGCTAGTGTGTTTATGTGTTAGTCTAGCCATAGACCAAACATAGAGTGCAAAGGATTCCTGAACTTGAATATAATTATTTGATCTCTATATTGATAAATGCTTTTCCTCCATCTTATAAGCACTTTAATGAAATTGAAAAGCATTAATAAACTATCAACTACAAATTTTGAAACACTCAATTAACGATTGGCTCAACACTAAAACATTTGGTAAACAAAAACAATCCAATGAGGAACTTCTCTTCTATAGTTCAAACAGAGTTGAAAGCTCTAAAGGACGAGGTAATAGAAAGTCTAGGAATTTTCAGAATAATTCTTCTAATCATGGTTGTGGCAGAAGTCATAGTCAAGGTAGAGAATGCAATTATTAATAATTTTTTCAAAATAGTCATAATCCTCCCAATGCACAACCTAGAAGCACAAGAAATTTAAGTTAAGTAAAAAATGTTTAATAAAATGATATTATGCATTAGATTACTTTACAAGTAATCATAAATTGTAAAGAACTTCAATTTTCAGATCAAATTCAAAGTCTACTTCATCAACGTAATTGCAAAGGATCAGGTTAGTATGAATAATACAAGTATGTTTTACTACAATACTAGAGGTTGATTAAGTAGTACAAGTTGACACATGATCTATAAAGAAATTCATTTGAAGATAATTAGATATTGGACACAAGAGCAACTCAACATATGACCTTTCAAAGGGATTACTTTTGGATCAACAATGATATTCAGCTAAATCCCATATATTTAGTTGATGGTACAACACATATACCCCAAGGAAAATGTTTACTTAAAGTGTTTCTTCCTAAAATTGATGAAAATTGATTTCGAATGTATTTTATGCACCTACATCTAAGAAAAATTTGCTATCCTTAGTCTTGATTAGATAAGTTGGACATCAAATCATCATGCAAGATGGTTTGATAAAGATAAATTTAGCAAGGGATAACCCATATATGAGTGAGGTCTTATTTCTCAGAATGGGTATTGAAATTGAGAGACCACTTTTTCATAATGAGAGCTTGTGAGCTCGGGGACCACTTACTAGCCATAATTTTAGAAGTGTCTTCCTCCAATGTGAATTGCCACCCCATCCAACCTTTTTTGAGTATCATACAACATAATAAATAACTAAGAAGCTACTTGAAGTTTTGTTCCGACCACCTTTTCAGTAGGGCAATGGACATACACTTGTTGCGAAGCGTTCAACAACCACCGAGTTTTCCATATTTTTTAATGTCATTGAGCTAGACATCCTTCCCAAGAACTAGGGACAACTCTTCTGACCATCATTTGGTGCATTTATGATTTGTCTTTTATAGGATGCTACTAGAGGCCCCTGGTGAATTATTTGTTGCTACTGTAGACAACATCGCTATGCATGTCTGGGATGAGAAATCCACCGAGGAAACTCGATGAGCAAGAGTAATTTCTAGGAGTTGGTAAATTCCTTCTATGGATACCCACCAAATCTAGCAAAAAATCAGAGTTGGGAAAGTTTAATGTCAATATTGATAAGGAAAGGTTGTCAGGGGTAGGGAACTACTTACCAGAGGGGGAGAGTGAGCATTGAGGTGAGCTAAGGAAGACATGTGAAGGGAGTGCAGAGAAAACAACAAAGGTGGGACCACAGGTCCATTAGCTAGCACGATCAATGAGCTTTGAGTCACAAGAGGGTGCAAAGGCTTGTCTTACTATCATCGAGGTGGCTAGGGAAGTTTATGCCCTAGATGCGACAAACATATCCAACCATATATTCGTGCCTTCCCATGGATTTGGGGATAAATACACTATATTAGCATATACAGTGATTGCAATAGGTATAGAAGAAGCATGATGGATGGGGAGGTTTGAGGCTGCACAACTATTGTGGGAGCTCCTTACAATTGTCCTATAGATTGCATATTTCTATTCATTTCAATTTAAAAAGAAGGTCTCATTCTCTCGCTCCCCCTAATTCAATGTTTAAATTCAATAATGGATCTTTATATGTACAACATTGTGGAACTAACTTTCCTAGTTGGTTAGTTAGGATTAGTTATTGCAATATTGTTTCCATCATTTTCTATTTGGTTCAGGGAAGTTTCTTGTCTCATTATGTGTAAATCTTGAATACTGAAGTGTATTAAGGAAAAGTGGAGTAGGATCAACATTAAGGGATTCATCTCCAAACATCCATCATGACCAAGTAGGTCCCCCTTATAACCCAATGGTAGTTATAACAGGTAGATTGTAACCTAATCTCAAAGATTGAAGTGCGGTGTTCTTTAAATTTGGTTTATTATGGTCCACCCTAGCTATAAGATAATTTCATTCACAACAATTTGCCACTTATCATAGGCCAAACCTTAGGTTTGAATGCAAACATAAAAGGAAAAGCAGAGTGTTCAAGGAATGCTAGAGGATTTGCACTCCACATTTCACATTGTGGAGAAATAGATGCTGAGACAATGGAATGGATGAAGGATATGCAATATGGAGGGAATTGCTGGTAGGGAGTGTAGAGGATGAGATTCAATGTAGGAATGAAGAGCAGTGACCAGAGGGTTTGAAGCAAAGGGAGCTTTGTGCTATGCACTTCACATTGGGACAAATGGTTAAGTCATTGAGGTGATGAAGTGAATGTTATGCATAGCAAGAAATGTAAATGTAATGGAAGGTATGGTGAAACAAAGTTCCAGGTATGGGGTGGTATGGGATGTGATGCAGGGGACACATGGGAGGCAACCTGCCAACCATCTCTCCCAACACTCATGTGAGTGGACATGTTAGGTAACTCTTACCATGGTGAATTAATGCCACTAAGTGGCAACAAGTTCTTCCCAAGGAACCATTATTGTTGTATGTTTCCTTCTATCTTGTTCTAACATTATAGTGACTTGGGTTTATTAGTGCCTTGGATCCACCTATTCTCGTGATTTTCCTTTGTTATTTGAATCATGCTTGCTTTTTCTATGATTTACTCCTACCTAGAATGAGTGACCTCAATAGGGCACCCTCCAAGGCATGTTGATTAGGTAGCTACTCCTTCTTGTTATTTTCTTTTGCTTTGTTATGAAAGCTAGGCAGGTATTTCTCATTGTTAGAGACTTTTGTTTTACTTCCCTCTCCCTTCTATGCAAAATCTTGTGGTTCGGGTCTCTAGTTCAAGTTATCCACCAAAGTTTGCAAGCTTTTGCTTCTACTTCTCTCACACCACATATGTTCACCCTCTCTCTTATTTTTCTGCCCTTGTTGTATTCTTCCCTAACATGATGTCCTGTTCTTATTTTGGGCATGTCGACCATGCCTTGACAAAAAACAAGATGCTGCCGAGTATGAGGCCCATGGGAGTTGTCAAGCACAACAATGAGCTCAATTAATTGCCAATCTATTTCACTTACTCGCGTCGCCTGATATACAAGTTGACCATGAGGAAGTAGAAAGGGAGATTGATGGAGAAAAAAGGTCCTTATTTGACACAAATATCATGTAGGAAGTGGTTTCTTGGGTACCTAATACTGGCCATACCCTAGGGAGGCACAACCAATACTTGCAAATGGTTGATCCATATTCGTAAATGAAGACATTATTGTGGTGCATTTTGTTGGATCACAATGATGCCAAGGAGGAAATTCTCTTGGTGTTATATGAGATTCATTGGTCTTTCAAATTCATGGATAGGCATCTCCAACAAATTGAAGACCAACTCAACTTTATTCCTAATCCCATAAGTTTTCTAGTTAATAGCAAAATTCTTATTGAAGTAATCATACTCGTTTCCATCGATATGATTGAGCACAATTTCCCTATTTACTACTATTGGTCATTTGTTTTTATATATATCTCAGTTGATAGGTTGAACTATAGAGGTATTTGGACCAAATACTCATAAGTCTTTTGCTTTATTTTTAAAATTTTTAAGTATGGTTATCTTAGGACTCAAGGTTTTGTCATTTGTCTCATTTCCCTTGTGGTAAATGGGGGCAAAACCAAGACTATGTCGATTTGGTATATCGATTTAATCGATAGAATTCTTGTTTTTTTTAAAGGTGAATGCAAAGTGAATGACATGCATAATAATGGATGCAAAAGTGGTATGGATCTTTACAATCACATTAAAGAAATTGACTTATGAAGCTCTGCACTCAAATATTAGGTAGAGGTGGAAAAGGCTTGGCGCAAGAGGAAGGACTTTGGTACAAGACAAAGAAATGGGTAGGGCATGTGAATTAGAAAGAAAAAAACGAGGATCAATGATATAAAAGGGGTTAAAGAAGAACAAAGACAAGCATAAAAAAGACAAACCCATGAATTGCAAAATTGATAGATTTTTACCAGTTAGCCATATAATTTTGATCATGTAATTTGATATGCTAACAAATCCAAACCCTCCATTTGGGGTAGCCAAAGGAACACCATTAACACGAGTTCAAAGGAAACATTAATCAAATAACTTGTCTAGCATGGTAATTAACCATTTGTGTACATAAAAAGAAGCAAAATAATTTGTTTGACCAAAAACTCCACCAACCTCAAACAAATCAATAAATAGAAAGAAATTCCAAAGAAAAGATAGGAAATGTAAATGGACAAACATCCACAATTCTCCACCAAAAAAATAAATAAAGAAAACATATTTTCAAAAATAATTAAATAATCAATTCAAAAACATAAACTTCATTTATTATAACATACAATTAATAGTTAAGTGGATAAGGGCATTTATTTTGGAATGCAACTTTCAAAATTTTAATTTAGTGATCAATAATTATTGGGTGGATTGTAGGAATTTAATCTCCACTAAATATTCTAATATTCTAGAACATTCATAATAACTTACACAAATCAAAGGTGGAGATTTATCTCCAAAGTAGTTATCTCCTTTTTTTTCTTCCTTTTAATTAAATTGATTAACTAAAAAAGAAGTCATCTTAACAAGTGCCATTTGAAGTGAGTTATGGTTTTCTGGGCATGTGGTATTGATAAACCACGATATTGGCCCATGGTAATTTAACAAAGCCTATTTAAGAATCTATATGGTAAAGTGGGGATAAATCTCTATGGTTAATAATATTGTTCTTTAAATGCATAAATGTTTAATTTATATATCAATTCTTTTATAATTAATAATAATAATAATAATTTAAATTAAAGTTATAATTTAGTTAGTTTTTATGATTTTTTAAATTTTAGAATTATCAAATGTATCATGTTCTAGAGGGGTAGCTCAATTGGTGATTGAAATTGTGAAAATTGTGAAAATTGAGAGATGCAAGGTTCAAATCCCACTATTTGCAACCTTCCAAACCCTCCATTTGAGGTGGGTAATATATATTGATTTAGCCCTTCCAAAGGGACCAACTCCTCATTTGTAGGTTAATTTGGTTGAACACTCTTAACATGAGATATAAAGGCAACATTAATTAAATAACTTGGATCCATGATTCACCTTTAAAAGGTCTTTGGACCAAATGCTACTTTGATAGACTAATCCATTGAAACCCTCCACTTGAGGTGGGTAATATAGATTGATTTAGCCCTTCTAAAGGAACCAACTCCTCATTTGTAGGTTAATTTGGTTGAACACTGTCTTTGGACCAAATGCTACTTTGATAGACTAATCCATCGAAACCCTCCATTGAGGTGGGTAATATAGATTGATTTAGCCCTTCTAAAGGAACCAACTCCTCATTTGTAGGTTAATTTGGTTAAACACTCTTAACATGAGTTGTAAAGACAAAAAGAAAGGAAATGTAAACCTACCAATGTCCACAATCCTTCACTAGAGGAAATAAATAAAGATAGCATATCTTCAAAAATAATTAAATAATCAATTCAAAAACATAAGCTTCACTTATCATAACTTATAATTAATAGTTACTCTATAGGTTTGTTTATTTTGGAATAGAGTTTCCATAATTTCATTTTAATTATCAATAATTATTAGTTGGATGATATGAATTTAACTTGGATACAATATTCTAGAATATTCATAATAGTATACCCAAATCAAAGATTGAGATTTATCTCAAAAGTAGTTATGTCATTTTTCCCTTTTTTTTTTTGTTAATTGTCAAGTTGTCTGTGTTCCTCTAGGGTTTGACTTGTGGCTTGAGAAACTGTGTTCCTCTAGGCTTTGACTTGTGGCTTGAGAATCATGTTCCTCTAGGCTTTGACTTGTGGCTTGAGATAGGCTTTGACTTGTGGCTTGAGAATCATGTTCCTCTAGGCTTTGACTTCTGGCTTGAGAAACCGTGACCCAGGGGCATTTAAGTCGTCAAAGTCATATGGGGATCGCACTCGACCTGGGCCACACCAACCCTAAGTTGATTGTATTTTAGAATGTCTACTCCCCCTAGCACATGCACAACAACCTCCATCAGGTTTGATCTTGAATTGCCTTGCTAAGGAAGCCCATCCTCAACTGGTTATGCTAGTGGGACTTGACACCCTTTTTTCCCTTTTAATTAAATTGATCAATTAAAAAAATGTCATATGAACAAATGTCATTTGAATTGATCAATTAACAAAAATTTCATATGAACAAATGTCATTTGAAGTGAGTTATGTTTTTTTGGGCATGTGGTATTGATAAGCCATGCTATTTTAATAAACCTATTTACAAATTAAGAATCTACATAATAAAGTAAAGTAAATCTCCATAATTAATAATATTGTTCCATATTTTTTAAAATATATACATATTTAACTTATATTAATTTCAATAAATAATATAATAATAATTTAAAATAAAATTTTAATTTAATTAGTTTTTATTTTTTTTTTCAATTTTTACATATAAAAATATATTATAAAATAAATATTTTAATACTTATTATAAACTAATATCTATAAACATTTCTCAACCATATAATTTATATAACTATACTAATTAAATATTCAAAATTTATTTACACACAAAATTCCAATTCACATCTAAATGCTTGATATCCCAACTAATAAAAATAATAAAACTTATAAGAATGAATCACCCTTGAAATCCTTATGCATCAATTAAAAACCATAGAGGGTTGTAACTCTTTTTTTTCACCCAACAAAAACAATTTATTACCCTTATTTACTCACGTCAGCCCAATCCAAATAATAATGGCGAAGGAGATATAATGACTAAAAACACAGTGCGAAACGAACTAATCATTAGAGCATGAGTTCAATCAATGCATATGCTTTAATAATCATCATGTCGCTGGTTCATTTAAGGGCAAAGAGATTCTAGTTTCTTCTTTCCTTCACTGCCTTAAACCGTCTTTTTAATTTATTAATCCATCTGGGCTCCTTCTAGTCGTCAGGCATTCAATTTCTGTGATCGAAGGGATCAGAACGGATTGGGTCGATAGGTGTTGGTGTTGACGTTTGGCAGGCGTCGATCTACAGATCTCTTGTTCGCCATATCGCCCCGGGAACCCATTCTTCTTTCAGTTGGTCGGGCTAATTGCAAAATTTAAAACCCTGGGGTGAAATCCATCAACTTAAGGTACCAGCCGTACCTTTTTTCCGCGGGAATTTTTTCGGTTGTTTCTGTTCACTTTTTAAAAGAGCGTTCTCATCCCAGGGTTCAACCACTATTTCCGAGCATTATTCGATTGAGATTGATTAGGGTTTTGAACAATCGGGGAAATTGAAACGGTTATTTTCCTTTTGCAAATTTTTGAAGGGTTTCATAAACTTTCAGCGATCTACGCTTTTGAAACTTGGTGGTTCAAACCCATTGAGGTAACTCTCTGGGGCCTTTCATGTTTGGAACATTTTGTTCACCCATTGAGGGTAACCCTACCAACCTCATAAATTGTGGGGCCTTTTATGCTTGGAACATTTTGTTCAGCCGTTGAGGTAACCTTGCCAACCTCATAAATTGAGGGGCTTACTGTGCACTTCACATGTGTTCCTGAATGGACTCAAAATCCCCCGATTTCCCAATGGAACAAACCTCAGTGAACTGAACCTGGATGACCAAGGAAAAACTCCTCTTGCTTTCCAGTTGCACTACATTTTCATGTGCTACATATATGTATATATCAAAAATGTATACGCATATATTAAAAATTACTCTACGTAACTGCTACTTATAATTACTCTACGTAACTGCTACTTATAGAATGGCAAATGATGTGCATTGCTAATTTTTAAACTCTCAGGCAATTTTACTTTTTTATTTTTTGAGGAGTACAAGGTAGCACATCAAATTTCAAACCTTGCTTGTACCGAATGTACCCATTGACATGTGCATAGATGTGCTTATCGCAACAAAATAAAGTACATGTAATTATAATAATCTTAACATTGAATGCGCACATCTCGAAAAAACATGTTTACTCATTTATGTTCTTTTTGGTAAGTAAGCTGTTCAATTTCATTGCTATGATATAAACCATATATGGTTGTGAGCATGAAGTTTACCAGGTATGCCTATTCAAAGAGAACTGCCCCCCTTATCAAAATAGAACAAAATTCTAATGAAGTTTCTCTCAGCACAAAGTTTGTCCAAAACATAAAAAACTAAAAGGGTCTGCCCTGTGGGAAACCAGACCATTCTAGAACGAAAGGTTAAACAAGCAGCATGGAGAGGAGTAGGGTCTGTTGGGTCATCACAAATTTCTGAGAGTTCAATGGGATTGTTTTGGGAGCAGCTGGGGACATCTAAAATCATTATACCCCTATTCCTCCTCCAACCAGGAGTTGAGAATGATTTGAAAGCGATTTTGTTTTTCCAAATTCATTAAGTTGCTTTTGGAGTTCAACCTCGTCACATTCATGGTCAAGAAAAGCATTGGCAATGAATGTGTTCATATGCCAATAAAGTTCCACTGTGCGGTAATACGTAGTGTCTTTGGAGCTGCTAGAGCCTAGATCTAGCACGAAGTCTTCAACTTTTTACTTATAGAATAGCTGGTGCATTGGACAATGACTTTGGCTCAATTGCTGGTTTGAGGTATCTTGGTGCAATTACTATAGAGTAGAATGAGGGAAAACTGAAGCAATAGGGGAACAAAACTGAACCTAGCTGTAGTTTCTTTATTCATGACTACCAAAAGAGGGGGCTTAATTGGTATCATCAGGAAGCGTGGGAGCCAAAGATGGAGGATAGGCTCTAGAACAATTCATCTGTTTCCGCATGATGATTGCTGTATCTTGCATCATCATGTAGATTGTTCTACACTGGTGAAACCTTAATTCTCGACCCTCCCAAAGTGGATGGTGATCATCGAACTGGTGAGCTACATGTTGGAGGTTTTCCTCATGCTTGCAATGGGAAGTCAATGGGATAGGACACTCCCCGAGACGTGCAAATGGTCTAGTTGAACCATTTGGCATCCAATATGGGCAATGCCTATTCATGTACGCTACCATTCAATCTATATTTCTATCTAATGTCACATACTATTGAAAATCATTCAATCATTCCTATATTTTCATTATCAATTGTATAGTGATGTATCCATATGGATTCATTATGTTATCTTTTTTATGTTGGTTGTTCTCTTGTAAATGAAATGAACTATTGTTTATTACATTGATATTACACTCCCACTTGACCTTTGGTCAAATTTTATGGTCTTGGCAATGGTACTGTTGGCTTTTGGCTGTATCTCTCTAGTGAAGCATTGTTAAAGAATCCAAAAATTAGTTTGCTACAAAATGAAAGAACAAAACCATAAATCAAGAATGTTTATTTCAAATAATTTTTTAAGGAAGAATATAAAAACTTTAATGTCCCAAATGAAGAAAATTTGGAACAAACCCTTCACACAAAATTATCATGCACTTAACAGAAGATTGCCATGTAAAAACCCAAATACCAAAAATTTGACAGAAACAATAAACCCACAAATTGCACGAAAATCTCATTAAAGGATCACAACATGAAGAGCAATGAGAAATGCAGCTTTATTTTATAGAAATAGATGCCAATACAATAGCTGGGAATGTCCCTCCAAGATAATAATGCTAATGCTGACCTCCAAACTGAAACAGGAAATCACCTCTCTCCAATCCAACCCTTGGCACAAACCAAGGTCAATCTCATCATGCTGATGCTGTGCTGAAATACTAATGAGTGGCCAACCTACATCCTACTGTCAAGTGAAGCATGTAATATCCCTCACCTCGAAGGGCCCTTGCAATACAATGCTCCTGACTAAAAATGATACTCCATCAATGGGATACTAGCTTACGATCTCCCGCTAATCCAATGCATAGACATCTGTGCAAGGAACAAGTCTACTGGGTTGACACGGGTCCCTGCTCAACAAATGATGCTCTATCTAGTCAATCAACTAGATCTGTCTAAGGAAATATGCCCCTCACTATAATAGGCAAGAGCAGGCTAGATGTGCTACAAGCCCTATCTATGTACTCCTGGAGAGGGATGCTGCCTGAAAATGCTGAAGCTCAACTAATTGCCACTACATCAGTTTGCACCTCATTAATGGGTATACCCAAAGATGGATGCACAGCCATCTCCGTCGCCTGATAGGAAACTCCACGCTCCTCCAGTCCACCAATTTCTCGCCAAACTGTCTTGTCATACTCCAACATCTCCTGAGGACAAGTGTCAGCGAACACTGTCACCCTGCCAGCTGTCTGCACATCTGGTTGCTCCTCATCAATGGCTGCCCATCCTCCTCCATCACAGGCTCAATATGAACCTCCAACTGGCTCTCCCCAAAAGGCTCATCACGAATACTGTGCACATCCTCCTCCTCAGCTGTCTCATGCTCCATCGTACGCTGCTCATGCTGACTCATCACTGGTGACACACTAGCTTGAATGTCTCCCATAGGGTCCACTGACTGCTCATCGTAAAAATCTGGCCTGCTGTCAACAACTCTACATGACTCGTGCCCCTCGGAAGCATCCTTGTACGAACCCATGGACTCGTCCAAAGAAGAATCCTCACCCTGATGGTCAGAAGGAATCTCCTCAGCGTCACTCAACCATGAGTGGTTAGGTCCCCAAGGTCCCTTGCAAATGAAGCAAATTCCCTTTCTCCTCAACTCATTCTTATTGCATGATACCCCAAACCTGAATAGCTCCTCCCTGGTCAATTGTCTCCTGAACAACCCAATGTTCTGCTCAACCAACCTTTCGGCTAGCTCAGAAGCAGCAGGTGAGACCAATTGCTCTCTCCTCCAAACAAACAACAATCGAGACTACAGCTCCCGGAAAATGGCATCACGACCTCTCATACATGATGACAAGATGGACTGCATATGTGATATGATTTTGTCAGAATGATGTTTCCTAATGCTGAAGAAGCATTGGAACATTTGCAAGATAAGATCATCACACTCAAGATCAAACATGACTTCGTAAGTCCTAATCATGGCCATGCCTCCTAAAATATCAAGCTTCTTCCCAAAGGTAGAGCCTGCACTGTTGTCCAAGTCCTGAAAAGTCTCTATTATTAGCTTGAAGACTCTCCTCATAACGTCATCATTGTAAGGAGCTATAGGGGCGGTCACCATCATGATGCTACTAAGACAAGAGGCAAGTGGAAGTCTAACCCCTTCACAAGGTTCCTCCAAGAACTTGTGTTGTATGAGAGCAAGCATTGTTGGTTTTAGAACCCAAATTAGTTTCTTCCCCTCTAATTGGCTCACTTTGGAAAGGAGGGCATCTAGTTCATCAAGTTTGAAGAGAACTTTCCATGTGACCCTCATGTGCCTCAAATCTGTTCCAAGTGCAAAAATCTTGTGTGCTATTTCCTTCCCCTCCTGCACATCTTGGTTGTTCTTTCTAAATGCTGGCATAGAGTCCATTTGAGAAGGGTCTGATGATTTCTGCTGTTGGTTTATTAAGGGGGTTTATAAAGGTTTGATCCATGTTCTGTTTAATAATGACAAGTACGACAAGGAGTGTACAATAGTGACTAGCTGACTCAATTCATAAGCTTTGACTAATAACACACAATAATTGGTTGACTGAAAACATTCAAATGTTTGTGATAACCTCTCTACAACTCCACTGTGTCATAATAGTTCTGCTCAACAACACCCTAGCAGTATATATGACACTAGCAACAATGTGCATACACAAATACAATCGAACAATTATTCTGACTCAGTATACTCAACCAACCATGTATAAAGAAGTTTGCGGTTTACACAAGCAAGTAAACTCGGCCCATAGCAGCCAGAACTCAAGACAGGTATTGGACAAAGGCTAAATAAAATCACTTCTCTTGATTGATAAATGTTTCCTGTACGTACTCTTCAAAGGTGTCAAACAATTTAAGGGCACATTATTGTAGGTGAAGATTGTTATTGCTATTTTCTCAGCAATACCCACGGTGCTCAGAGTGTAGAATGAGACCATGACCCAAGAAATGCTCGAATATTCAAATTAGTAAAAATCATAGCAATACACCATTGTCTCTTGTACCCAGGAATCACATCAAGTACTATGGACACATGGAGAATATATTTTAGATTTGCAAGCTGTTAAGAAAGTGATGCATAAAGTAAAGAACTTGGTTATGCCCCTGATGACTAAAAACAAAGGCTTGTCAAGATAACAATAGTCACATAAGCTCAGAAGACATCAGTGTACAGAGTTCAGATAACAGGGATGAGGCATTGGTCTCTAGCCAAACGGTGACTATAATGGACTGTATCATCTTTAGAAACAATGCCTCGAATAACACCACTCGACTAATATGCACACACTCGATTTATTGCTAGCAGTATGAACTAATTGCGTAGTCCGTTCTGAAGCAAGCCACGTCCCCTTTAAATCTGATTCATGGTCTCTTGTTGCATGCGCACCAGTAGCTTAAGGTCAACTTGCGTGGTCGTTCCTGTGTAGTGTGCGGCCCAATGGATTTGCTTCATATCGTCCCACGACCCCACTGTAGTCACACTTAACAGAAGAGGAATCGTGCTAGAAATCGTGTTTGCTCCACTGAAAGAACCCGACCTAGCTATGAACTTAAGAATTCGGCCTCTTGGAAAAGAGAAACTCGGCCTCTTGGAAAAGAGAAACTAATTTTGGACGTTTGATCTAGCATCGCTAACCCGTTGATGGCAATTGCGATGTTTAGCACCACGCATCACCTCCAACACACGATTCGTTGACTAGATTCTCAACAACGCAAGCCCGATAGTTCGAACACTGCATGATACTGATGCAACCTGTGTCCAACTCTTACATAGATTTGACCATAATGCGACGATAGTCAACCAGTGTTTGGATTTTGGTCAACGTGGAGAAAACTTGGTTCCTAGTGGATTGATTTCTCGGTTGGCTCGAGTAGCGGCGACTGTGACGGCAATGGCGCCCTCACTAATTCGGTACTTTGACGGCTTACGTCGACAACAACACGAATTTGGTTCCCCAACAATTTGTCTCGGGTTGCTAGCAATTAATGCGGATCCCATTACAAAACAATCAATTCACAGATTGTTATCGGTCTTTAGTTCGTGACAACAAAAATGATTGATACGGTCGCAGCAATTATGAATTTCACCCATCGACACGGTTTTCTCATAACAACTCATGCGCAAGATTAAAAATCCGTCTTACTTCAGCGCACAACATTGCAGGGAAAACACATTTAGATATATTTCCAAGTCGCATAGCTCTTTGGACTTTGGCAACAATTACGTTTCAGTGTCGCTTGGTTTACCAATCAAATGTGCCTTGCCTCCCTGCCAATGAATGAGTTTGGCTTCGAATGATGCAGCAAAAATTGTGCACGACTTCATATGCACTGAATCGAACCACATTACTAATTGCCCATGCCAAAGGTATCTCTCGGCTCTGGGAAAGAATAGCATGACTTCTGCAATAAAATTACGGATGGCTGCCCTGACTGGAGATAAATTATTGGATGACTTTTTCTTTTATATCAACGACAAAATTTTTCTTGGTGTAAAGAGTACAAGAATGTGGCACAGTAAAACATATCAATCTCCAAACTAAGAGAATAACCCTCCAACTCCGCCTTTGGATTAATCAATGCAATTCGGCCTTGACGGGACAATAGCTTCGTTATCTCAGTCTTCGACACATGAAAAATAGCTATAAGATTCCTCAATAATCACTTTTACTCAGAAATTCAATCTTCTGATCAAGGGTTTCTCTATTATCTTAAAAAAAACGAACTTGACATTAGGGTAATTTGTCTTTTGCAATGACTAATAAAATTGGTCCGATAAGATTACCAGAAACCCTCAGGCTGAGCCAAGACCAAGGCTCTAATACCATTGTAATGTCCCAAATGAAGAAAATTTGGAACAAACCCTTCACACAAAATTATCATGCACTTAACAGAAGATTGCCATGTAAAAACCCAAATACCATAAATTTGCCAGAAACAATAAACCCACAAATTGCACGAAAATCTCATTAAAGGATCATAACATGAAGAACAATGAGAAATGTAGCAACAAAATCCATCTTTATTATATAGAAATAGATGCCAATACAATAGTTGGGAATGGCCGTCCAAGATAATAATGCTAATTCAGGCCTCCAAATTGAAACAGGAAATCAATCACTACACCTGTGGATTCTGAATGAGTCCACCAAGGGGAGATGGATGATCGCCCAATCTCACTGAATCACCCGAGGGTTTCCGTCCTTGGGCTACCAATGGAGTAGAGAACCAGGTTCTCAACCTCTCATACAAGAAACAATGTCAAATCAAGATGTTTCCAAATGACTTTCGCCTCCTCTTTTATAGATCTAATGGATAGATCTCCAAGCCTCTATAAGCATCTTATTTTATTATTATTCTAGAAGCTCCTCCTTTGACTTTATCTTAAGTGACCCTTTTATTTTATTTTATTTTACTTAAGTCACTTTTGGCCCATTCCCCTATTTAATTATTTTTCCTTAATTAAATGACTAATTAAGGAAAATGGTAAATCTCCCACCATACTCTCTTTGGCCACTAGAAGTCACTTCTCAACATCCCATCTTGTAGATCTTCTCGTCCCAGTTGCAACAAGCTATTACACTAAGGTGTTCCATCAATTAATCTCTTCTGAATGCCACCTCAAGCATAATTAATTAAGTTAGGCCCCATAATAATGCTCATTTTTGAAAGTTGTCGAAATGCGACAAAACGAAAGGCAAATTGTGCGGATGATGAAATATGTCAAGTGAATGCCATTAGATCCCATAAAAACTTCTCAAAACTCCATCGGGACCCCTGATGACATAAACTTGCTCCACTGACCTGTCCATCCCTTGTCCTAGAAATCTAACTAGTACTATGAACAAGAATAAAAATGGGTACATTACAAAAACTCTCCGAAGAAGAAAGTACGAGGATGCACTAGCGGGACATTAGGAGTATAATCAAGATCATTTCACTACAACCGATATATATATGTGTGTGTGTGTGTGTGTGTGTGTACATATATAAATACATAGATATATATGTAATATGTATGCATGCATATATGTATGTATGTATGTATATCATAATATTCAAAATTAGCTCGGTTGAATCGGTAATCGGTCAAAGTGGCTTATTCATTAGCCTCCAGCCAACAAACCCGGTTCATCCCATTGGATGCCTAGGGTTTGCATCATACCTGTTGTGATAAACCAACTGATTTATGATGGAATTGGCCAATTTTTCCATAAATTAGCTGGTTGATTACCAACATGGCCGTGAACCCCATGCGTAGCAGTTTTGGGCATGCATTTTTGAGGGAAACTAGGGGTTGTTTCCCTCCAAAAACAACCCCTCCAAGCCTTTAAAAACATGTCTTCCCTCTCATTTGCCTCACACATCTCAACCCTAGCAATGCTGACAATCAATGGTAATGCTAAATTCTTAAAGTAAAAGTAACATTTCCTTATCTTTCATTTTCATCCTTATACTTAAATTTTTAACATTACCATGAAATGACTCAGAATGTTGGAGAGTGGTTTTGATTTCATTGGATTTCATATGGAGAAACAAAAATTTTAGGTCTCACTCAAAATCCAACAAACTTAATGGTTTTTAAGATTTTAAGATTTGGGGGATTGTCATGTTTCCATTTGATTCTATCATGTGTGAGGGTATGAGTTTGGCATTTGATGAAGAGCATGAAGCCCTTTAAATACCTCATTGTTGGTGGCATTGATTGTTGAACTTTGTTGATGTTGGTGGTATTGATTGTTGAACTCCTCTACCACGGCCTTAACAAAAATGTACCCTTCACTCAAAGGAAAATCATTGGTAAGGCATGCTAAGCTTTTTCTACCATATTATAAGGTTGAGGAGATGAACCTTTCACTCAAAACAAAGTCATTGGTTAGGCATGTTAAACTTTTTCAATTTTGACCATATTATAAGGTAGAGCAATCCAAGTTTGAAGACTTTGAGCTAGATGATGTTTATGTAGCTCTTGTTGATGATCCCATTTCTAGTAGTGCTAAATCAATAATGACTTTCATGAGTGATCATGTTGATCAGTGATTTATAGTTTTGATGGCTAGTTTTGCTGCTGCTGCTACTACTACTACTACTGAGGTTGCGACAATGTTTTAAAAATCGGAACCGGTGACCGGACCGATCCACCTAATGAACCGGGTTACTGACCAGAATCGGTCGAACCGGGACTGGTTAGGTCTAAATGAACCGGTTTTAGAAAAATACATTAAATAATTAATTTTTAATGAAACAAAACTATTTTTAAGATTTAAAACCATGATTCCAAGCCAATAGAGACAAAATATGCAAAGATTGCTCATTTATATACCATGTAAAGGTGAATATATCAAAATGGCACCGAGTGCAATACATATCATCGACAAAATACATAAGCATTGAGGCTCTAAATGGCCTCTAGAGTGCAAAAAAAAAGCCTACAAACTATGGGGCCAGTGGCCTACTACAAGACTCAAGTCTACATATATGATAATAGTGATCAATATTATCACTTGAAACTTCTCATGAGTCATCATGATCAAACTCAGTTAGTTGGTTGAGTCTCGACTCCCAAACTTTGCAGTCACAAACTCCTCTATTGGTTCAGTGACTTGAGTCTCAAACTTCTGAAGGTATTTTGCCCTAATATGCCCTATTACTTCATTTGCTAGCTTTGCATGGCCTCCTATCCCAGCCAAGTGTTGCTTGAACCTGTTAATACCCCCTCCTTCAATGGATTTTGGCAATATTTGCAGATCATTTTTCCATCAATCACATCACAATAAGCCCATGCAGTCTCTTTGGATTTTGGATGCATGATGACTACTACTTAGCTTAAACTCTTTGTTGTTCCACTACTCCAATAAGAACTCAACACTCTCCAAGCTCCCAAGCAAACTCACAAACACTCCAAGTGAAATGTGTGAGACAAATGAGAGGGAGAAAGGCCTCTTAAAGGCTTGGAGAGGGTGTTTTTGGAGGGAAAGGACACTTACTTTCCCTCCAAAAGACCCTAACCATCTTGGATAAGTCGTTGTGTGGGTTCTCCCTCGTCGTGGTAGTGAACCCACTGGTTTAGGACAAAACCTGTTGGTTTGACCAGAAACCGACTGGTTAGGCACAAAATAGGTGAGATGAAGTGGTTGACCGGGTTTTTCAGCGAATTTGGACCACTGGCCTTGCTGACCGGCCGATTTGACCGCTTACTAGTTTCGACCGGCTGGTTTTAAAAACATTGGTTATAGTTCACCCTCACAACTATACTTAACATAAAGGTAAGTTATAGTGCACCTTTTATCCTCCTAGGGAGGGGAATGGATTGTGATTGTGAAATGATTGGTTTGACTTCATTATCATGACAATTTCATATTCAAATGAATATTCACTATTGGAATTAAGTCAAATGAATACAGAAAACTATCAGATAAATGTGCAAACCATGCAGCTAAAATAAAATCCTTCCAGGCTTTGGTAGGTGTCTCTTCAAAACAATAGTGCTTAAAACGTTGTTGTTGGATGTCGGTACCATTAGACGATGGTGCCTTGGGGGCCGAACTGACGAACGATCGGAACTGGATTGATCGACTTCCATCATTCACTGGCAAACCTAATGGAGCAGTCGCATTTATACCACAGCAGGCACATTTGGGTTTGGAGCCCTAATGTGGCGGTGTGATTAATGTCAGCCACATAGGGACCCCAAACCCAAACTTTAAGCCTAATTTTTTTCATGCAGTGAAAAATAGTTGGTGTATGACATTAACTAATACAATACAATTGATCCTATATGCCACACAATGACATAATAATTACAATTCAAAAACCAAAAACATTTACAAGTACAACCTAAAATGTATATAATATAACCATATCATATTGTTCAGTTTTCAAATCATATTAAATTTACATATATTTTTTACTTCATATAAAAAGTAACTAATTTTAACTACATATGAAGTATGAAAGGTAACTATTTTTGGCAAGAATTCAACTATTACATTAGAACTAGTATCAAAGCATAAAACAATAAGACAATGCTTAAAACTCATTTGTTGATCATGACAACACCTCATCACTAAATAAGAAGAACAACTCACAAGAAGGTGGCCAAATAACAATGAAATTGTTTAAGGACATACAATGTATCCATGACAACATGCACATTGTTACCCACCCCCTGTGGGTAGTATGCATAGGAGAAAATTTTTCTCCTATATGGTTCTAAGCCGATAGCCAACAGTCCCTTGAAGCCCCTAGATAGCTCGATGGCCATTTTCTACGCCCCCTGAGCCAGCCATGTGGTCCCTCGCCCATCTGTTATGAATGTATGTTTGAAGTTGGGCCTCCCAACCCCAAAGATATGGCTTTCATTGGTATATTCAAGTAGTTTTCTTTACTTGTCATGGACACTTTTGGGCATGAATTGGTGGGGGTATTCGGTGGAAAGAGTGGGTTATATTTCTATTCTTGTCTCCATTGCTCGATTTCGTGGTTATCCTTGTATCCTAGTCCCACGGGATCTCCTTTACTGACCATGAGCTTTAGGGATGACACTACATGGGAAATCCCAATTTTGGTAAATCCCAATTTTGGTTGCATGGTCCCGCTTCCCGATACCACCTACATTGCTCACCTTCCACTCATTTTAGCCCCATTCATCTCTTTTCCCATTCGGGTCCACATAGGGTTAGCCTCCCCCTCCCCTTGTCCACACCTTGGGTCGGGCCTTAAATGATGCCTCAGAGGTTGATGTAGCTAAAAAGAAAAGAAAAAGCATAATTTGGCCTCTCAACAGGAAATGTTCCAAAAAATGCAAAAGATGGTCGAGACATACAAATTTAGCGCATGGGCAAAAGCCAAACATGAGCTCTACCCCTTGTTCATGACCATCACCCTGGTTCTTATGGGCCCTAGATGAGCCCCCTCTATCATTAAAGAACCCATGATTGTCCCAACCCTTGGCGGGCAATGGACCACCCCACCTTAAACGGGTATCCACTACTAAATGTTACACATCATGCTCTCATCCCCTAGAGCCACAAGTAGTTATGAAGAAAAATCAATAAAAGGAAAAAGGCATATGAAGAAGGGTGGAAAAATGAAGGTTGTGGTAACTCATGTACCACAATTTTCTCCCTCTTACACTCATATATCCAAGTGTAGGCTTCCCTCATTATAGTTATCCATGAACCTTGACATGTGGTCTTGATGATTCCCTTGATCCCCACTCCATTCCATCATTATATCATTTGCCACCTACCACTTAAAGGAGGTACTATGGACATTTCACCCCCTTTAGAGGTTGAAACCACCTAACAGGGTTCTTGGTTAACCCCCTACTAAGCCTGGAGACACTTGTGCATGCCAAAGATCACTATGGAAGGGCATGCCACCATGAATTGCCCCATTGATCCCATCACTTGTAAGCTTTATTACTTCATTATTCTAATGATTGGTTATATTGGAGGGCAAAGGGGGCGCATTGGATCTTATGCAGGATTGTAGGTGGTTCTCCATTTGGGGTTTGGTCTCCCTATAAGAGGTCCTAGCCCTCTAGAGGGCCACATTGGCACATGTATGGAGAGCGTTGAGAGCCATGGACCTCCACCATAGCAAATATGACTTCATAGAGCCCCAACAATGTTCATTGATTGTTCGTGTTTCACCTTTTGGATGAGGATGATGCACCTGGTCCACCATGCCCAGTCGGCTCCATAGTTGCACCATCCACTTGGCAGATGTTCCAAGATGCCTCCTGCTACAGAGGGAGGGCTTATGTCATTACTCCAGCCCTTATAGATGGTCTACAGGCATATTTGATCCATTTGGAGACCCATGAGGATGTCCTTGTACCCCCACACCCACTTGGGAGCACCACAGGTTCTTGATTGGAAAAAAAGGGGCCAACCCCTTGTCCACTATGTTTGGAGTCCATTTCTACATCATGGCACCCCTTGGACTTCATCCGGTCTCCTCAAAGGCTCAACAACTCACTTTGTTGATCATTCAACCCTCTTGAGAGGCTTATCTTTAGATTATAGAGCTATTTGGTGGGCATGTCACCAAACATTTTGTTATTATGTACATTATTTTATTTTAGGGGCTAAATTATGCCAAATTAGCTAAATCAAATTCATTAGGAATTGTATAAATACAAGTGATGCATCATTTTGAGCATCATCGCTTGGATTGGATCACCCTCTCTAGTGATATTTACGCTATTATTTTTGGAGGACAAAATTGGATGAATGATGAATTTTGATGTTTGGATCTCTTCATTTCTGTCTTGGAGCTTCACTATTGGCATATAATGATGATTGGATATACTCTTTATTACATGTAAGTACTATTTTAATGCTATTTTGTTACTTTCTTATTGTCACATGCATGTTGCTGGGGATTTTCACTATACTACACTGAATTTACTGCTTTTCTTATGCGAAATTGTGGAAATTTGTCCTTTCATAGTGTTGCATCATATCACGGGCCATGTATGAATGAGTGAATGTTCCTAGATATATTTTGTCGAAATTTTATCTTGATAAGTCATCATATATTTCATATCAAAGTGTAAAGATGTTAAATCAATTAGCCCATGCCTTAATTGCCACGTGAAATAGTTCTAGAGGCCTCGTTGACTAAGTGAATTCATTCGAAGCATTGAAATGTCCTTGACTCCATTTCTCCCAAAGGATTAGGCACTGATACTCCATATGTGATCACCTAAAAGCATATCTTTCTCACCTTTTCCCTTTCTTTCTAGGGTTAGCCCCAATAACTAACCTAGGGCATCAAATTTCCACGATTCACCCACTTAAAAAAAAATTGATCTCTTGCCCTCTACTACGTTGTTTTATCTTGTAGAAGCCCTCCAAATTTGAAGCAATTATGACGATGGGATCTTGAGATATTCCAAGGCATAGCTCCAAGATCGATTCTTGCCCTTGGCTAGTGACCTAATTGGGATCATTGCATCAAGATTAGTGAAAATTTCCCCTTTGATCCCCTTCTCCCCCTCAATTAGGTCAAGAACACCATTGATTGATCAACTCCACCCCCTTGACCTATTCTCAGTCCACTTGGTCCCATGTGTTCCCACAACTTACTGAAGATAATTTCACAAAGACCATTTGGAAACCAAGTTTTCACAAGGTTTCTAGGACTAAGTCCCTCTTTTATAAGTCTCATTTGCAAACCCTAGCCCTTGAAATCCCCTTGGCCCTTCTTGGAAAGCCTTACACCTTGCTTCTCAAGCAAGTGAACAAGGCAATTGATCTCTCCTATGAATAGGCCATAGCGATCACTCTTTAGCTCTTCATTGATTCATTCATCTAGTGATCCTGTTCATACTGGGTCTCCTCCCATTAGTGAAAGTACATAAAGAGTAGGGAGTATTAGCCGAGGTGATAGTGGGCTATCACTCCATTGTTGCCCTTGACCTAGTAGTTGCCCTTTTAGGATCCCCTCCTAGGACTCCTACTAGTGTGAGTGGCAACATTTTGGCACCATTGCTGGGGACACGAAACGTGTGTTTTGTTCCCCATATGACACACATATCATTATTGGCAACTCCATTGGAAGAACAAAGCTCTAGTTCTTCATTGGGCTTCAAAGTTAATGCTTGCAGGGTGAAGCAAGCATCTATCAAAGGCACTTTAATTCACTATGGTGACTTCATTTTAATCCTAATATGAAAAATCTTGAAAAAAATGGACTATTGTAAAAGAGAGATTAAACTTGGTCCTACATTTGCAAAACTCAATAAAAAAGACATTTAAGATATGCAGAGGGATGTGGATAAATATGCTGAATCTTATCAAGATTTATTGGAGGATATGGATAAGGAATTCATGCTCAGGTTTCATAGGTCAACACAAAAGCAACTCTACATAATGGGGTGTGCCTATGAGAAGGATCCTGGTCGTTTCGTTGACTTTGATGTCCTAACCCGTGCTTTTAATATTCTGACTGACCTAATCACTGACAAATATTATAGTCAGTCACAATTTGGATGATCAAGGTGATATTAAAGAAAGTTCAAGTGGCAAGGATCATCATCAAAACGAGGAATATATGGAAGGGTGGAATCAATCAAATGATGTTGGAGAGGACCTTGGGGACCTAAATAATGATCAAAACGATGAGTCCCCCTTGAGTCCACATAAGGAAAAGGATGATTTTGTGGACACGTGTTGGTGAAGATGAGGTTGACCTTACCTTTATCAAGGATATTACTCCTGACAACTCACCTTTTAAGAACCCTAGGGAAGGTAATCCCATTAGCCCTTTAGAAGATTACATTGAAGATTACTTTTGCATTGAAAAGGGGAAATGGGAAATTGTGGGTCCTCAATTTGATCTTGTTCCCATTTATGATACCGACGAGGATGATGTTGAAACTGGTATTCCATTTCTCCCGGGCATTATTTCTGATGACATATCTATCAATACCCTTGGGAAGGAGAATTATTATTTTCCCTTGCATGAAAAGGGGCAATTGGACGTAATAGATTATCCTTTTAGGAAAGGCCCAATCTTTGATACTAATAATTATGAAATCGACAAAGCTCCCACCTATCCTCCTTGTGATTCTATATTCAAATCACTTGAGCCTTTAAATTATGGTTTTGAGAAGGAAAATCCCGTTGAATGTGAGACTTCACCCTCCCCTTTGCCCTTTTCTCCCTTTCATCATCTTGAATCTTCCACAATCTATACCCTCGCCTCTCATCTTGAGCCATCCACTAGATGCATCCCTCCTTCCCCTTCATACCCTCAGGGTTGTGAATACAATCACTCCATTGAGCAACCAATATGTTGTCCTTTTCCGGCATCTACAAATCATAATATTATGAGCAGTGATTGTGCTAGGGTGTTCCTAAGGGTGATCATTCATTCCACCATTATGTACTTAGATGGAAAGCCCTACACTTCTGGATTGACTTATTTTCCGTCTCCTATGATTTCCTCTTACCTCGGATGGAGTTCATATTTTCCAACCTCCCACCCACTTCACCCTCCACGTGATTGTGTCCGCATTTGCTTTGGGATTTGTTTCATGAGTAATCATACTAGCAGGCATATGTATATTGATATGATGATATGTTGGTTGCACTGGCTTTATGATTACACTTAGTATTAGCCTTACTATATGCATGTTAGGGTAGGATGCATTGCATGTTGATTTTTGCATTAGAACTAACGTCATATGATATTATCATGGTAGATTAGCTGCACTTCGATTAAATTTGCATTGAAAATTATTTTTCTTTCTTGTTTATTTATATGGCCTAACATTAAGCAAGGGTGATCATAAGACACCACAAGAACATGATGCCTCGTGTGCTTGGTCTTTAATATGTGTAGGTAACAGGTCTACGGTACCAAGAGATTGTTGGTGTTCTCATGACCTCCCATTCAAGTGGCTTCACACACTTTTCCAAGAGCTCATGTCCCAGTTGGAGCCATATGTTACCCACCACTTGTGGGTAGTATGAATTGGAGAACTTTTTTCTCCTAGGTGGTCCTCAACCAACAAGCCCCCAAATAGCCTGATGTGCCATTTTCTCTGCCACCTAAGCTAGCCATGTGGTCCCTCGCCCATCTGTTATGAATGTATGTTTGAAGGTGGGCCTCCTAATCCCAAAGGTATGGCTTTCATTGGTATAGTCATGTAGTTTTCCTTACTTGCCATGGGCATTTTTGGGCATGAATTGGTGGGGGGATTCAGCGAAAAGAGTGGGTTAGGTCTATATTCTTCTCTCCGTTGCTCGATTTCATGGTTACCCTTGTATCCTATTTAGTGGGATCTCCTTTATTGGCCATGAGATTTAGGGATGGAACTACATGGGAATCCCGATTTTGGTTGCATGGTATCGCTTCTTGATACCACCTACATTGCTCCCCTTCATCTCTTTTCCCATCTGGGTCCACGTGTCCACAGGGTCCACATAGGGTTATCCTCCCCCTCACCTTATCCACACCTTGGGTCAGGCCTAGAATGATGCCCCGGAGGTTGATGCACCTAAAAGAAAAGAAAAATCATAATTTGGCCACTCTCAACAAGAAATGTATCACAAAATGCAAAAGATGGTCGGGACATACAAATTTAGCGCATGTGCAAAAGTGAAACATGAGCTCTACCCCTTATCCATGACCATCACCCTCGTTCCTATGGGCCCTAGATGAGACCCATCTATCATTAAGGAACCCATGTGTAATATCCCCAACCTGGAATATTCCTCAAACCCTAGAAAAAAATCCAACCATATATGTGCATATGATATAATAACCCAGAAGTGATAAAATAATAGTGGAATAGCATATAATAATGTCCGGAAATATAAGCAGATACAAGAAATGCAGCAAGAAAATGCTAAGCCATTTTATTATACTGAGCAATAAAATGAGTACAAGAGGTGATCAGACAAATGGCACCTCGACTTACACAAGGCAAGTGAATAAATACTCTGAAAATGACAAGAATGACCTCTCTGCGTGGATGTTGCTGCTGCTAGGAAACAAATGATGATTTGGGGCTGCACACCTCCATGGAAAAAGCTGAAACTCTCGATTCGGGCTCTACTCAAGAAAAACCTAGAAATCTTTCCTCGAATGGCCGACCCCCGAAAACACCCCCTTGGGGTTCTGCGCAGTTCCTTAATGCCCTGCGCTGCCACTGAAGAAAACCCCTCTAAACTCTGCTTGAAACACTGCCAGAAACCCTGCCAAAAATCCTCTAATGAGACAAGAGCTAGACCCTTGCTCAATCTCCCAGCATAAATCCACCTGCAAAACCCTAATCCAACACTACAACCAAAAAGAACTGCATCCCTCTCCCAGTGCTACGTAGTCCTCCAAAACACTACTAAAACTACTGCTAAAATGTTGATGAAACTACTGCTGAAACACCAAAGGAAATACCTTGCCCAAGCAGGCACTCGAAGTCCCCCGAGGCTAAGGGTGAGATCTCTGAACGGAGACACTCGATGCACTAAACAGTGCTGCAAACTAGCTAAACAGCGAGCATGCTCAGAAGTCGAAATGACTAGCTCCAAATGCATATAAATGAATGATCCAAAATGAGGGGGCTGCTATCTATTTTATAGCCTCTGCCTCTCACAATCGCTAGGCTCACCTCCTCCTACGTGATTCCCCTCTTGCCACGTGTTCTTTTCCTCCTGCGCAATTCCTCCATGTGTCTGCGTGGGCTCCATTTCTGTGTCCCCCTTTGGCCCCCTTGGCTCCCCTTTAAGTCACAACGTTGTGCTACCTAGGAAGTGACATTTTATTCTAAAGTGAGTTATGTTCCCCCTTCCTCACTTTTTA
>APFE031557569.1:3637-14962 GCA_000404065.3 Pinus taeda
CAGAGATAACTGGTTCTTCCAAGTGAATCGCCAATTGTTGTGGCCACCAACAACCCCCCTCCTTATGAAGTGTTATTAGTAATACTAAATAAGTGGGGACCCCTAGTAAAAAATTTTTAAAAAATCAATTGGTGTTATATTTCTTTTTAGATGAAACTTACAACATCATGGACTTAGGGAAATACCTTTGTAGAATCTAAAAAACCTAAGTTTCATAATGAAGAAAGTAAATTCACTCCTTAAGAGAGATCACATCGCACAAAGAATGATAGGATACCTTCTAAATAAGCCAAAATGGTAAAAAACGTGAGATTGCGACGCGAAACTCCATCGAATCACATGCATTAAGAAGGACTCACATTAAAAAACCTTAAAATCGCCGATATGCGATATCGCATATCGCACATCGCAAAAATCACATGAATTACACATAATGATTATAACGATTAAGCAATCCGCGATCTTGTGATCCTGCGATCTGCGATCTTGTGATTTGTGATATTGCGATTTTGCGATCCTGCGATCTTGCGATATTGCGACCAAGCAACCTTGCGATAGAACAACATGATGCAATTGCGGAAATGCGATACAGTGATCTGCGATATCACAAAGCAAAATCACAAAACCTCTCCATCGCAGTGGGTTCTGGCTCATTATTCGAGAAAACTTTTTTAGGCCAAGAACTGGTCATGCGCTTTAATGCGAATTAATGAGTTGTTTCCAATTGTTAATGAAGTATGGTGTTGTGTTTTTCGAAGAACTAGTTCACGTAAGGTGGCGTGTTTTGCATATCTTCAGCATTTAAAGTTTTCTTGTCGTTATTTTTATCATTACTTCCACCTCAATTGTAAAATGCAGGAACAAAAGACGAAGGATTATAGAAGGCAGTATGCAGGAAACTATGAGGAGGAAAGACAATACTCCAATATCCATTTCGGAAGGCACACCTAATCCACTTAAGGGAGAGAAAGAGCCACAGAACTCTTCTGAGGCATCCATCACAGATTTCTCATATCCAGCCACGGTTGAATGGGTACTGAATGATGCTGATACTAGAAACAGACAGTTTAATGCTCAGGGTCAAGAACTCATGGAATCACTATTTTTACAAATTTTCAGCTTTATACCCGATAAGAGAAAAAGGCACAAGAGGCGAAAACCGCATCAGGGAAGCCCGGATCAAGAAATAGAGGCAGTTTCTGATGCGCGATTAGCGCATCGCTAAGAAAACTTGCTCGAAAAGGAAGGCTTCTAATTACTCAGTCACTTACAAGCCCCAAAAATTGCAAGGAAGCAGTGATAGAAACAAACTGGAAACAGAAAGCTAAAGCAGAAGCAATCCGAGGGTTAACCAAGTTAAAATGGGATTATTACCAGGCATACATGGTAAAGCCACATAGTCATTGGATGACTCTCAAGTATATCATCAATTTTGCTGAGAAGATAGTGCCAGCTCTTACCGATTATGTTTGCTTAACTCAACCAAAGACGAAAGACAGTCAACCGACTCTACTTAGGCAAATACTGAATGCTTGCGACGTTAAGGAGCAAATTTATAAATAGTTAGATATTAGATTTAATTTTAGAAATAGTTTTACTTAGAAAAAGGATGGTCATTTAAACCGAATCATGAATTTCTATAAATAAGTTATTTAGTTAGTAGTATTTAAACCCTTCTCATGCATTTAGAGAAGGGTCCAGAAATTTATCAAAAACTTATCCTCAGAACATGCACTTTTGCACCCTCAAAGGAGGTTTTGATGAATGAATGGAACAGGGTTTATTTGATATTTGCATTTGATATATGCTACTGATATTGCACTTCTGTACTCTTAGTGGATGTTAAATCAAGGAGAGATAAATCAATTGTTGCTTGAAGCTAATGAGTAGGACTAGTTATAAATGGTACTTTTATCCCTTAACCATTTCTGCTTATGCGTTAAAGTGATATTCAGTTTTTAGTTGTTTATATATTGCAGTGTGGATGCCTGAGTTATCATTTGGCACTTTTGTACTGTGATAGCTATTTATTTATGCTTAGTGTATGAATAGCTCATTTATGCGATAAGTTTTCCACAACTGTTTCGTCTAACTTCTTATACGAAGTAGTTCATCTTTATTGAATTATTCTCTTATAATAGCTGAACGATCTTTATTACCAGTTATTGTTTGAAATCTTTTTAGATTGCATAGAAGAAAGATCACACCCCGGGTTAGCATAAATTTTGATGTTTTTCTGTTTATTAGAATACAAAAACATAGCATTAGATTAGAATTAGAACAGAAGTATTCCATTTAGAATAGAAATGCCCATCTTTCTCACACACACACACACTGAATTTGGAAACTAGTCCCATATCCCCAGTCGGACCTGCTATACCAAATGGATAAGGAGCTGCCAACCAAGGTTCGGACCGAGCGGGTATCCCCCTTGTTGTAGACCCGATTTTCGGGGCCTTCAACAAGCACCACAAGACCTTCTTGTAGTAATTATAGGTCCCTCATTTAGCTGTCTAGAGAGGAGGTGAAACTTGAATTTTAGGCTAATGGGATGGTAGAGAGACGCGATCACATGAGTGGAGATGATTGATAGGAAATTGGTTAATGGAAGAATGTAAGAAATATTGAGAATTTCTCCCCTATATCCATGGAATTTGCCACTGTATATAATCTTGGAAAATGAAAGAAAGGTCAACAAACATGATATAAATCCTTTTCTTGTGTTTTTTTCTTTTTTTCTTGAGACACAAAGGCTGCATCAGAGGAGGTTTTCAACCTGTATGCCTACCCTAGGTTCCTCAAGAGAGGTTTTCATCTAGGAATATATTTGTTTTCTTCTCTTTTTTGCTCCTAGGCTGCCTTAGAGAGGTTTACAACCTACGACTTGGTCTGAGAAGCCTCATAAAGGTTGTCATCCAAGAATTTTTTTCTTCTTCTTCTTTTTTTCTCTTTCTTCTCAACAAAAAAGTCTAAAATTGTTATGGAATAGAATCTATAAGACTCCCAATCATATTTAATTATTTGTTGGTTGTATTGATGAATTTTTCCTTAGACATAGGCTTCCTATACAGCTTCATCCTATAACCATTGATGATCAAGGGGATCCCTTCCTCATCAATGCTTTTGATTTGGAAAACTCCTTTTTCCTCAAATTTTTCTACTACGTATGGGCCTAACCATCTTGTCATCAATTTTCCTTTAAAATCTTTGAACCTAGAATCATATAACAAGGCCCAATATCCTTCTTGAAAAACATTTTCCTTGATATAATTATCATGCCATACTTTCCTTTGCAATTGTATAACTTCAGTGTGGAGGAGGGTCTGCATTTTGAACTCATCCAAGCCATTCAATTAGAGAAAATTTTCTTGTTGTGCTTTGGTGACATCTAAATCCAATTGGGCTACCATTCTCAAAGTTTTATATTCAAATGCAATAGAAAACATACATTTATTTCCATAAACCAAAGCATATGGAGTGAACCTAGTAGTTGTCATTCAAGTGTTGTTATAGGCCCAAGTGCCCTCCACTCATGTGTCTGCCCAATATCGCCTATTGCTACTCACAACCTTGGTGAGAATGCTCTCCAATTCCCTATTTGCAACCTCTACTTACCCATTTGCTTCAAGGTGATAGGCAATATATGTTCTGTGTTGGATATTATGCCGCCTCGAGAGATTCTCAATCAAAAGTGATGTGAATTGAGCCCTCGATTGGTGACTATCTCCCTTGGATACACAACTTGTAGAAAATATTTTCCCTTAAGAATTCAACCAATTTCTCATCTATTTCTTCTTTGATAGCCTTTGTGTCAACTGACTTTGTCATGTAATCAATGCACACAATGATGTACTTTTTCTGCCCTTACAGTGGATCAATTGGTCCAATCAAATCCATTCCCCACTTGTCAAATGGATCTAAGGCCACTTGAGGTTGTAGAGGCATCTCATCCTTGGGTGTGGGTTTCCCCATCCTCTGGCAGTGATCACATCTATTGTATATATTCTTTCATTTTGATGGATAGTAGGCCAATAGTAGCCAACTTGCAAATCTTCAAAAGTTGTTCTCTTGGTATAAAAATTACCCGCGTAGGGCCCATCATTGCAGAATGAGAGGATTTCAAAGACTTCCTCTTCCTTGAAAAATCTTCTAAAACCTGATCTAGTCCCCGTTTGAAAAGATTGACCCCAATCCAAGTGAAAGGGGCACTTTTCCTTACAATTCTACTCTTTTCACTAGATGAGGGATTTGGAGGAAATCTCCCAAGAAGAAGGTAGTTGGCTATGTTAGCAAACCCGGGAGAGAGCACTGAGATAAAAAAATGGGTGCTCGTTTAGAAGCTGATCATCGACCATCCCTTCATCACCTGTAGGAAAAGTAAGTCCAGACAAAAAAATTGCAACTACATTTTCTTTTCTTGACTTGTCAATGATAGTCAAATCAAATTGTTGTAACAATACCAATGATCTAATGATCCCATCATTCACATCATGATTATTCATCAAATATTTAATAGATTCATGGTCATTATGCACAAAATTTTGGTATTTAGGGATGTAGTTCCTCAATTTGTTTAAGGAATGCACAAAAACTAAAATTTCTTTTTCAGTGACAGTGTAGTTCAATTCAGCCTTAGACAAATTTTTACTAATTAAAGAAATGGCATAGGGTAACTCATCATATATTTTCCCCAAGTCTTCACCCACATCTTTGTCTCTTGCATCAATATGGATATGGAAAGGCAGAGCCTGATTGGGACCCCTAAGTATGGGTGCAATTGTTAATTTCTCTTTTAATATATCGAGGGCCTCTTGGAAGATACTTCTCCAACAAAATTATGAGTCTCTAGCTAACAAATCAAAATTCTTGATAAACCTCCTATAATAGCTAACTAATCCCAAAAAAATCCTAATATCCCTTTTCTTTTGAGGAGTAGACACCCTTTTGATGATGGTGATCTTGTTCGGGTCCACTTGTATCCCTTCCTGAGATATTGAATGACCAAGGACAATCCTTGCATTCATTAATAATTCACATTTCTCGGGACTCAGCGGGAGGTTCATTTCAATGCATTTTCTAAGTAATTTTCTGAGATTAGAGTGAGCTTCCAAGAAGTCACACCCATGGGGAGTGAAATCATCCATGTATATTTCCACTAAGTCATGAAAAAGCTCATTAAATATTCTCATAAATTCCCTTTGAAAGGTGGCAGGGGCATTGCATAAATCGAATGGGAAGACTCTATAGGCAAAGGTACCCCAAGGACATGTGAATATAGTCTTGTCTTGGTCTTCAGGGTTGATCTGGATCTGATTGTAACCACTAAACCTATCTAAGAAAGAGAATAACTTCTTCCCTACAAGACCATATAAAACTTGGTCAATGAAAGGAAAAGGGAAATGGTATTTCTTGGTGGCCTTTTTCAATTCTCTATAATCCACATAGATCCTCCACTTTACACTCTTCTTTAGGATTAGGACTATAGGGGACACCCACTCGCTATCTGAGATGGGGTATATGGACCCTACATCTAACAACTTTTGTATTTGTTTCTCTACTATGTCCTTAAGGGCTGGGTTCATTCTCCTCTAAGGCTAGCACACAAGTTTGCATGAATCTTTGATGTAGATGTGATGAGTACAAATTGAGGGATGAAACCCCTTCATTTCTTTATAGTCCAAAGAAAAGGCATATAAGTGTTCTGTCAACATCTTGCACAATTTCTCTTCTTGTTTGGTTGAGAGAGAGGGGCTAATCTTTAAGGTTCTATATGGGCTAAACTATATAACTTTGACATGTTTAGGTTTTGGGTCCACTAAGCATAACTTAATCAAAGGACTAATTTCAGATTCTTTCAGTATCTCATCAAGAGGAATGGTATTAGGGAGTTGGTTCTAAAGGATATGGTCAATGAGGTCATGTTCATCACATTCCCCCCCTCCTATAACAACATCTAGGGTGTAGGTTGGGTAGGATGTTGTATAGTACACTTCATCTTCTTTGTCCTCTTCTAGCCACAAGGGTAATTCATGCTCAATGGATGGCTTAGAAGAAGGGTAAAATACCAAGTTCTTAGACAAATGTCCATTCTTAATGGTCATGTTCCCAACCATACAACTAATTAAAGCATCGACAATATCTAACCATGGCCTTCCCAAGATGAGAGGATAACCATTGAACGCAGTTTTGCGATGGAGAACCAAGAAGTCAATAGGATACTCCCTAGATTCGATGGAGACCATGACATCCTCAGAAACTACCTCAGGAGCTACTATGAATCTATCAGCAACTTGCATCACCATAGTGGTATTTCTCAAAGCCCTTGGAGGTTTAGCTTTAGCTTCATCATGGTTTCTTTAGTCATCACATTAATGGAAACCCCAAGATCAGTGAGGGTATGAGGGACAATGATGCAATCAATGTGCACATCCACTATTGGACTTACAAGGTCCAAATATTTTAGACAAATTACTCTCTCAAACATCAAATCAAATAATTGACCAATAATATTTATGGTGGCAGTGTCTCTTTTTCTTCTCCCTGGGTATTTGAAACATTTATTCTTGATAAGCTTATTATAGATGGGAAGCTCCTTGATTAACTAGAGAAGGGGTATTTTAACACACAGATTCTTCAATTCCCCCAAAAGTTCAATCTCTTCTGGGGTGTACTGACTAGGGTGGATTAATATCTCAAGAAAAGGAGGTGGATTTAATTGAGGGGTCCTCTCTTCCTTTTCCTCTTCTAGCTCTTCATGTGGAGATGGTGGATGGTTATCTGGAAGCACTCTTCTAGACATAAGGTTGATCTATTGCATATCCACAACATAGGTAGGGTAAGATGTCTCTCCACTCTAAACATGTGACCACTTGTTATTCGGGTTCAGATTGGGTTGAAAAAGCATATGAGGTTACTTGAGTGGAGAAGGATGAGTGAGTTGTGTTTGAGGTTGACATGGAGGCAATAAATCATGAGGTTGATTGAGTTGACTTCTCCACCCTTGTGATGGGTTGTTCCATATAGGAGGTTGGGGATTATATGGGTAAAATGGTTGATTGGAAGGTTGAGGATGATGTTGAGGAGCATAGGGCCAAGAAGGACTGTGATGGATGGATGGAAGAGTACCGGGGTGGCAAGGCTACATTATAGTTTAGATTGTAATAAGAGTAAGATACACCTTGCATGCCTTCTTGGTATGGCTGAGGTTCTTGAGGACTCCTTTGATTTATAAATAAGAGTTCGTCAGCCCCACCTTCTACCCCTTGGTATACAACTTTTAAACTAGGCAAAGAAGAGCATTCATCTGGGGCATGGTTTTTGTCATAGACTTATCAGATCTCTATGACATTTAATGGGAATTCATTCTTAGGATGCCTTCTGGTGCACTTAGGGAAAACAATAGCTTGGCCTCTCTCTAATTACTCTTGTTTCCTCTTGATCTACATGGTATCCATTTACAAAGAAAGGTTATGCATAATGTCACTTTTAAAGCCCTCCAACATGTTCCCAATATCATTTTTTATGGAAGTTGTGGAAGGAAACGAACTCACCAGGCCTTGACTAGCCCTACCCTTCTTTATATCATCCCTAGAGTGATTCTTGAAGACAATTCTAATTTCCTCATATGATAAATGATAGATGTCTCCCACATATAGCATGTCGAGGGTCTCCAACATTTCCTCCTTGATCCCTCAAAGAAGAACTAGTTGAAATGTCTTATAACTGAGTTGAAATCTCTCCTCATAGTCTTCCAGGCATTCATTAAGTCCAAGAGTCATTCTAAATATTTCTTCCTTGGTTTCTTTGGACCTACAATAGTCCCTATACTTTTCATTAAATGCTTGTTACATTTGAGACTAGGTAGTGATGTTACCCCCACGCAGACCCATAAACTAGTTTAAGGTTGCATCCCTAAGGGTAAAGGGGAATAACTTAAGATTTTGGTCATCAGAGGCATAGTCATATGTCATATAGATAACAATAAAATCAAACATGAAGGTATTAGGATCCTCATAGGTTAAGCCATAGAAGTGCGGAAGTGCACAAGGGCTTATATTCTTCATTCTAACATCTCCATTAGTTTCTCTAATAGGGAAAACCTCATTGTTTCTATTTTGAGCCATAAGTTGGTTAGGTGAAGTGAGTTCTTATTCTTCCCCAATAGGTTCATCAAATATTTCAGGTTGCTCACCTAGAGGGTCTTCTAACTCCCCTGTAGTTAGAGAGGGAAGCTGACCGTCACCAAATAGGAGTGGAGGTTGACTGTTTGAGGGTTTGGAGGTTTTTGGTAAGAATTTTCCTTTAGTATCTCTACTCCTAAGAGGCATGACAAGTATCTTTTCTCTTTTTATTTTATATTACTTCTTCAAAAATGTATGAAAAAAAGAAAACAATGCTTAAGCACACATAAAATCTACCCAAACACCTCTCCAACAACATTGCAAAAAAGTGATGAGCCCTAGTATTGCACCAATAGTGTTGTAACTCCAAAGGGCTCCTCAACTCTATTTCTCAACCCAGGGTTTGTATAAGCTTCGAGGTGACAATGCCATATGTATAGTAGATGGATTTCTAATCATGCCACCCTCAACTAGGACATTTGATCAATAGTGCTCTAGGACCATTCCTCCTACTGAATTAGAATGAAAGCTAGCTAATGAAGGTGCAATTTAGAAGCTACCTCTAACTATGAAAAGGAGAATGCTATTGAATTCAACTTGTAAATGTTATGGAAACAATTAATGTAAAGGGAAGAGATAAATTACTTGCAGAAAGGAAAACACATTATATTGAAATCATTCATCTAGTTATCAGATCTATTTGCAGAAAATAAGCTAACCTACCAAACCATAATCCACAATTCCATGTATCATCTAACTAACTCAGACTTGCATGTAAATCATTGTTCTATTTGTTCCAAATCTGCGATAAGGAAACTAATCGCAGATAAGGATTCTATTTTTGTAGTAAAGGAAAAGGAGGGTTTGGAGTGGCCTAAGAGCTTCCCTTGATCACAAAGTCATAGTTAGTGATCAACATCCTTCTAACCTAACTCCAAATTGTAGCAAGGATCAAAACTAGTGAAGAGACAAGCTACTACAAGTGTGCTACAGGTGCCTTGTATTGCTTCAAGAAGGCATGTAATGCTACACGAGGGCTGCAAATAAGGTTAAAAAGGTGAATATGATGTTTTAATAGTATGGGAACCTGGATGTGCGTTGATGTAAATGAGTGAAGGGGATCCAAAGCCTCTAGTCAAGCTCATAACCTTTGGAATGCCTATTTTCCAGTAGGAGGGATGCTCTCAGTAGCCCTAGGAAAATGATTTCATGAAAAGAATTTTGGGTTCACAAAAGAAGGTGAGCAAGTATAAGATAGAGGTGGTGAAAGTGTACTTTCTTGTAGATCCAAACAACCCTTCAATCATCACATGCATACGCCCATTTATCATTGACAAAATGAAACAACTAGTAGTGGAAAAGATGAGTTGAATTTAAATGTTATCTAATATATGCCAAATATTTGATCTAATCAATAAACCAACTCCTAAGCTACAGTAATAATATGCAAAGAAATATTAATAACACAAATACTCTTCCAAGAAATCATAAACATAATAGTTTTGGACTGCGGTTGTAAATCCTTCTATTCAGGCTCCCATCAGAGAGAAGAGGTAGAGGTTGCAATCATAGATTTTTGATATATTATTCTCTAAAGAATTGTAAGAAACTAATAAGCATTCTGAACTACAAAGAGGTACAAATACAAAAGAGGGATCTAAGACACTAGGGTTGGGACCAAACTCAAGAGCCTCAACCCTTTGGAATTAACTCAATGATGAATCAATAAGAAACTTCTCATTATCATTGATTCAATGTCTAATAAATCACATAACAATAAAAAATAACAATGCTAAGTACTTGAGCTCAATAGCTATCTAGCTGAAAACAAAATTTGAATCCTGATGAGCTCTTCTACATGTTTATTTACACAAGATGGTAGGTACTAGCATCTCCCTATAAAATAGGAATATTTGTCTCCCACAACTTGAGAACCGTGGATCTTGTTCCTCATTAACTACACTTGCTTGGCTTCCAATGAACTCATCCTTCGTAGATGTTAATGACCTCGATCTAATGAGAGAGAATTTTGTGAACTTGGGTTGATTGAGGGAGTTAAAGAGGCAGACAACCTGTTGCGAGTGAGACCACCTTAGGGTCTTGGGTTGAGGACCCCAATAGAGTAGAGTGAAAACCAGAATAAGAAATGCTCAAGCAATCAACCTAAATGCTTATTCTACTGAACTATGTAAGAGTGTCCTTACCGGCAGTCCTATGTTTGTGTAGATCCTGTAGGGTACAAACCCTTAGCTTCTCTTGATATCTTCAAAACCTGAAAATTATTCAAATGAAACATATACAGTAGTAGAAACGAAAAGAATTTTCATGGTATTAACTTTAAATCATATAAATGAATGAACAATTATGCATCAATGCAAGATTCATAAGCGAATTACAATATCAATAGATGCATAAACACATTTAATATCGAAAATAGATAAGATTCCTTTATTGAAGTTAGCTACAAGTAAAGTGGAGAAATATAGCTTGAGTCCTTCTCTAGCTCCAAATGGAACCTTCATCCATATTCATCCTTTCCCGGCCTCAACAATCTTCCTTCATCACCAATACAAGGATATCTTCAAGAAAGATGAAGGATATATCTAACAATGAAACAAGGGTTTCCTGGAGCTTTGGGGAGTGCAATAGGCATAGGGATTTCGTTAGACTCGATCAGGGATAATATCACTTTAGTGTCAATATCTCATCTCTTATCCCTTAAGGCCTTCCCATGGAGGTTTATTTATACTTCTCCAAATTAGTTGTTTCAGTTGGGAAACAGTTAGGCCATAGGAAAGTGTTTAACATATGTATGCAGTCTAGGTATATGTTGACCCACGTGTACACACTTTTATCACAGGGAAAAGACAATGTATTGTTGAAAATAATACTGAGAGGGGGGGTGAATCAGTATTATCTAGTCCTTTTAACAATTCTTCCTTATTTATACTTTGAATTATTTTTGCATATCAGTACCATAAAACAATGAGCATGAACAAGAAAAACAGACAGTCACATCAAAGAACACCAGATATAAGGTGGAAACCCAATGTGGGTGAAAACCACCTGCTGCAATATGTCTCTATCTCTTTCAATTTAGAAACTCCTTTTACAATGGTCTTGTACTGGTGCAGTCCTTTACCAGTACGCAGGCTGCAACCTGCAGAGAGCTACAACTCTCTCTTGTTTTCCAGTCTCTCCTGGA
>APFE031557574.1:0-20323 GCA_000404065.3 Pinus taeda
GACTCCCTACTTCGAATCCTCCTTCAGAAAGCTTGGAGCACAAGCAGCCATATCAATGCATCAAAGGGGCAGTCGAGTAAGTGAAGAATAAATGTTGTCTATCTCAAGTCTTGGGAGCCAAGCCTCCTTGATTTTAGGAGAGCTGTTGGGAGCTCTAGTGGTATAAATAGAGAGGCCTAGGGCCTCATTAGGTTGTTGAATGTTAGTCAAATTTTCGTACTTTTGTTGCAACTTTTGCTCAGCTCATTTCGAGCTTTCTTTTGTGGGGAGTTTCATGTAATGTGATTATTATTTTGATAATGAAGATGAAATCTTTTCTAAGCCAACACTAAGTTACCTCAGAGGGTTGAAGCTCTTGGGTGAGGGCCCATCCCAAGCTTCCCAACACCTCTTATTTTGTATTTATATGATTTGTTTCAGTTCATGAATTAGTTGTTGTTAGATAGATTTTTTTCCTTAGTAGAATAGGTTGCTTTTGGTGGTTTACATAGCTATTTCCATTTTAGTTTGTTGAAGTAGGTTAAATAGTGTTAGGAGAAAGATACAAAAAGGCCATCAATAGAGCCGTGACCTCTTTTCCTCCCTTTTGGACCATGAGCTAAGGTCAAGACCCTCTTGTTGCCACAAAAACAAAATTTTTCCTTCTCCATGCAATTTTTGGTGTTATAGTTTGATTTAGAGGTTAATTCTTTGCTTCAAATTCATTTTTCCATACTCATTTCTATTTTTGCAATAAATATCTTTCCATGCTTTCCCTTCCATATAGCATTGTTCAACGCTTTATTTTCCTAGATCATAATTTAGGTTAACATGACATACAGTTCTGTTTTTGGTGCAGCTAATTTCTTTACTTGCTCAGTTTCAGAGTTTAATTTGCAGCTCTCTTGCATTACATCTATGCTCATAATAAGTCAATAAATCAGCCATCACCATCTCTCTTTGTTACATGTTCCATAGGTCATCCACAACCCCTCATAAATCTGCCATAATTTTCTGCACTTTTCTCATAAACTTTCCTCTAATCCCTTGAACAAATCCAGCCATCATTCCTTTCCCTAATCCTCCTTGATGAACCTTAGACACCTTAACACATCCTTCTAGCCTTCATCTACCCTTTCCAACCATTTTTCCACCTTCAAAACCTCTAAAACAACCCTTGGCATCCTCCTCTAGATCCTCCTGTAGAATTTCCTATAGGTGATTTTTTGAAGTCAGCCTCCAGAAGGTTTCTAGAGGCCTCCTAGGACCCCTGCACACCTTCCTACACCTATGCAAATACCAAAGTCGCTCCATCGCCACCTAATCGTTGCCACATCCACAAATAAATAAATTACATGCAGGACAATTTCACATAAAACACATAAAAACCCAAAGAAATGTTTTTTTCTCATTTCCTTCTAGAAATAGCTTGAATAGATGTAGTTTACTTCGTCAGTAGGTAATTCCATTCATTTCATAGGTTTTCATCTCTCTTTCTGCAAAATTAGGGTTAGTTGGTAAATTAGGGTTTGCTAGGTTCACTTTACATTTCAATCTTCTTTTTCTTTTTACAAGTAGAATAACCTCTATAGAGTAAGCTTTTCTTTCTTTCATCACATATAAAGCTTCTTCTAGAATTCATAGAAGTTGGCTTGAGCTCCTAGTGATCTTGCGCCAGCTGACCAAGTGACAACCTGCAGTAAGAACTAGTACTTGTGCATACAACACCGTCGCTTCCAAGTTTGTTACAAACTATCGGGTTGATAAAAGTAAAGTAGGAAGCCCAGGAGTTGTAGAATTATTGTTGCAATATTGGTGCTCACCAAGAGACACTCAAGGATTGAGTTTCAAGAAGGGAACCAAAGGAAGTTTAATGTTATCAAAGAAAAAGATCAAGATCTACATTAAAGAATCAAACTCTAGATCGAACAAGAAGTCTACAACAATAAGAGTTTTTGTTTCCATAGCCATTATCAAAAGGCCACAAAGACCCTCATCACGTTGTCTATAAGGCAAGATAGTTCGAAGAAATTTAAAGATCAAGATCACATCATCTTGTAGAAAGTAAAAACCCTTGAATCAATTTTGATATACACTACAAGAGGAGTCGAAATATCTTGAATACTACATGACATTGTCATCAGTTTCAAGGTTATAAAGAAAGCAAGGATCTTCTCCTTCTCCTTGAGGAAGTTCATTCAAGGAAGCAAAAAATCATCCTCATCAAAATGAGCAACCTTCTGTATTAAAGAAAGGATTTTTCATCTAGAAGAAGATCATCCAAGTTGGAGAACTAATACATCTTCTCCAACCATAATCAATGTAGTCAAGATAAATATTTCATCTTCACTTGTCAAGTAAGTATCTCTCACTTTTTAATCAATTTGGTAAAATGACTTTGTGTTTGCATGAAAAAGGAGGAGATATATAGTCCTCGAAGAAAGTGATGCATTGAACGTATAAACATGAAGGTATCAAAGGGCTCAAAGGATTCTTATGTAATCAATCAAATATCCCTCATCCCTATATAGAAGTATTAGAGACATCAAAGATATATATATATATATATGATGGGTTGGTAGAGCTATTCTCTAAATATGAGATAAAGAAGGTCGAATCACTTAGATATGATCTACAGAAATTGAAGGTATTAAAGGATAACGGGTTATCTTCATAATATCTCAATTGCAAAGATCTAGGAGAGATAATCCACATTGTTCTAAATTCACTAACTCATGAACAAGGTAATAACATCTATGAGTATAAGAAGGCTATCCCATTCAACAAATTGTAGTTTATACGCAAGATAGAAGAAGATAGGTTGAGGTCAAAAGTGTTGAAGGGTCAAAGGAAAGGATTCAGGCACTTTTTCGAAAGGAAAGAAGAACATAACTAATATTAAATGATATGAACATTATAGGAAAGATTGTCCTTAGCTTAAGAAGGACAATAAAAATAAGGATAGATAAGAAGTACATTTCACCGAAGAAGTCGAGGAGGCTAAAATAAGGAAGTCCAAGGAAGAGAAGAATTATAAGCAAGAGCTCGTGACATCACCATAGGGAAACATGAAGGACCGCTAGAACAAAATCTATTGTAGTCAACCTTGAAGTATATAGCTCTTCGTGACCTCATTAGAAGATTAAAATAATTCATCCAGGACAAGTCTCATCATACATCAATTTAAAAGGGAAACATCTACTGAATAAGGATATACGAGATGCAATCCTCATTGGAGAATTCATCGATCTAAAGAGGAAGCAAGTGTTTCATTAGGAACTCCAACTTGTGGAGTTCATGGGATGATGGGATGATGAAATGAGAGATGAAGCAGATCAAGGGGTTGAAGATATTTTCAATAAAGAAATTTTTTAAAAGAAGCATAGATGACCTAAAGGTAAATAAGGTATGCTTTTATTTAATTTTATAAAGTTATTTCATATGGTTGTAGGTAACAAGGATCACGACTTCTATTTTTAGAAGCATGATCAAAGGAAAGGAATATCCTCCTATGACAGAATGTCAGAAGGCATGAGTCACACTAGATGAAATCAACATAATATGTCCTCATATGAAGTATGAGGTGGTTGACTATGATTGAGGAACTATGATTGGTAGTCCCTGGAAATCAAGTGTTTGAAGAGACAAGAAGAGGTCATGATAATATGAAATGATGGAAGAAAGCACCCAACATCCAAATTCCAAGAAGATGTGACTATAATATTTCCAGGAAAGACGTAAAGAATTTGATGGAAGTCGGGAAAATATAGAGACCCTTGACATTGAATATATGTGGGAGATGTGTCAAATTTCATGCAGGATGTTGATACTTATATCAATATGTCATGGTGAAATATAATCACAAAGGTAATTCTATTTTGAAGTGTTCATTGATTATTTTTGAACTAGCATTTGGTTGGGATTATGTAGGATTGTCAAAGGGAAGATCTGTAAATGACTTCCATGTAGCCCAAATAGATGGATGTAATGTCCTTCCGAAAATATGGTGTGAAAGAAAAATAACATAAAGCAAAGTTAGATGGAAAATATGATGGATCACTTTTTGATGAGTTGAATACATGACAAACTTATGAATAAAGTGATGGATGATCGATGCCCTATATAGAAGTTCCCAAAGATGAAGACTCCTTGACCAAAAATAAATTTATGACATTGAAGAAAGGACTCTTCAAGAAATTGCTTGTTTTAGGATCTCCACATAAGGAGTTGCAATAGGTCCTTGGTTGAAAGGGAGCCTGAGAAGAAGTTTCTTACTTGGAAGAAACTTGAGAAATTCCTAAGGAGGAAGATTAAGTACATTCCTTTGTGATAGGAATGAGTACATTCCTTTAATGGAATAACACCTCCCGAGTTGAAAATGAGAGATTGACAAGTTGTTTTGATCTTCACTTGGGAAGACAGAATGGAGGATTGTTTAATCATTTTCCATCTGATGTTCTTAAGGGATGAGATAGGGAATTCCATGAAAGAGTAGTCATGGAGGAATGATATTATTTTGGTACTAGGGAGTCCACCAAAATAATATTCCTTATGGAGCATACCCTGAGTGAACCCAGGTGGGGTATGTTCCTAGAGAATAGAGATATTAGTCAAGGCCTTGCTCTATGAAAATGTTGGTTGATATGATGTTAAATAAATGAGTTACAAATCTGAATTCTTCTTATGATAAATTCTTTAGATTGAGAATGACAAAGTACCATTATGAATACTTCTATAGTTAAGAGGGAGTGTTGAAAAGTGTAACTAGGTTTAGTCTTCATAACAACATGTAATTCTGATTGATGTAATAAAATTATTTTTTCCTTGCTTCATGGGTTTCATGAGAAATTTATTTTGTTTTTAGATGGCTCCCATTGAAAGCCTTTGGATTTTTTATTAAGGTCAAAGAATTAATGTCATATATGAAGAGCTCTTCTTGAGTGTATATAAAATGTATATGAGTCAATCTGGTGTCTAGAAAGCCCTCCAAAATACAATCATAGCCCTCTTGACTTGATGTCAGCTTGCAATATGAAGAACTAACCTATGTCGACTCACCCAAGTGTCACACCCATGAGAATGATCATGTCATATTCAATACATGGAGGAACTACTATATATACCCAGCTAGGCTCTTTGCATTAGTACACAGAAATTCAGATCTATCTTTGAGATTTTCACATAACAATTAGAGTCAAGAAGTTCAGTGATTTCAGATGGATAATAGAGGATCAGAATTTGGATTTCTCAGAAATTTCGGTGATCAAGTAGGGTCAAAAGTTCGGATATATCTTTGTGATTTTTTACTGGACAAGGAATGGATAAATTTAGATGGGTAAGGAAGAGATAATGAGTTCTTAGTAAGGTTGATTAAAGTCACAACAACAAAAAGAAGAGACAAATTTGGATGCTTAGAAGGAACTCAGACAGTCAATAGAGGAGCAGTGAGAATTATTTTAGGGGAAATCTGAAGGTATGTTTCATAAGATAATAGTCTCGATTTTACAATAGCGGAAGACCACTGTAAAGTTCTAGGAATGAGTTTCATCACAGTGTTGCAGTGCTGCTACAATAGTCACAATTTGTTGACATCATATTTCAGTGCCATATCTAGCTCGTTGAAGATGATCTCAATTTAAAGAAGGCTGAAGAGGAAGAGGAGTTAAGGATATATAACTAGTGTCTTGGTCTTGGATTGGCTAATAGATCAAGGGTCTTGGTCTTGGTATTCATCAATTGGAATCCCTATCAGAAGAATTTGTGTGGGTTTTCCTCTCAAAGAGTGAGAGGTTTTGGCCCTGTCCTATAGACTACATGAGGTGTCTCTTGTGTATTTATGTTCATGCATTGGTTACTGTTTGATGAATAAGAACAGTAATAATATAACTTGAAGAATATCATAATCTAAATAAGTAAAATATATTCAGAAGCAGTCTCCAAAGAAGAGAAATCATCTAATTCTAATGCCTTAGATTTCTCAACACAACTAGGATGAAATGAGGGACTGCCTTTCCTCGGTTAGGTATAGTGAACGTTACTACAACGAAATATTTGAGGAAATTAAAGCTTGCTTGGCACACACAGAATATCTTTGAAATGAAGGGCATGGCCCTCCAGTGGTTCGAGGTAACGTTCACAGCTAGAACTGACCCCACTTCACGTGAACCCAGTTAGTTGTCCCTTGATTTTGGTTTTACTTTGGATTATTATGCTATGTTATTTTTGGGTTATTATGATATGAAAATAAGTGAATGGTGTTTTTATCCCTTTTCGGATTTCACCTTACATCTTATGTATTCATGTGTAATGTGTTTATGTGTTGATTTCATATGTATTTTTTATTATGGTTTATGGTTGATGATGCTTATATGTTGATAATTTACTCTCATGTTTATATGGCATTGGCTAAATAATGCATGATTCAGTTAATAATTGTAAAAGAAGGGAAAAAGTGGTTAAAATGATCCATTCGATAAAATACTAACTCACTCCCCCTCTCAGTATTGTCACACTTACAACAATGCCCACCAGAGTTGAGAACTATAGTTAATGTTACAACTAGGGGTTGACTAAGGTAGTCAATGACATCATCAATTCTACTCTTCTTGTATTTTATGTTTGAATGTAATTGTTATAGGTATGTTGACCATTTATGATGGTGGTTATTTAGTAACTTCCATTGTGTCTACATAAATTATATAGGTTTGTGACCATTGTAGATTACCATCTCCTTCGCTAAAATATGATGTTCTTTTCGTCATTAGCCTACACGATGGAAAACATCTCTTTATCATAGGTGGGATATATCCAAACACTATCAGAGAGAATTTCAAAGTGATATTCCATTGAATGTCCGTTCTAAACAAGGACTCAACCAACTACATGGTTAAAGGAATTTGTCTCAATCTCGAATGGTTGTTGCAGATCTAGTAGGATTAGACTAGTGCACAGAAAATGTGGTGTTTTAGTTCATAAAATTCCTTCTATCATAACTCATAATAAAAATATCCTCCTTTGTTTCACCCTTTTTCAATTGACTTAAGGGCCAAGTGATATAGGAGAACCCCAACAAGAATATCTCAGAGAAGTTACTAAGGCCCAAGAAGTTGTGAAGCTCTGTTAGAGTCATCGGGACTCTCCATTCTTGAATGACTTGGATCTTGGATAGATCCACATTCACAACATTCTTATTAATAATCTATCCTAGGCATTGGACCTTGTTCATAAAAAATGAATGTTTTTCCAAGTTAGTGCATCACTTTTTCTACTCCAGAGTGTGAAGAAAACAATGAATATGCTGCAAATGTTTTCCCAACTCTTGTTGAAGCAAGGATATCATCCAACTACACAACCATAAAAGAGTTGGTGAAAGGCTGCAAGATATCATCTATCAACCTCTTGAAAGTTTTCATATAATTTTCCAAACTAAATGACAAACCACTAAAGAATACCCTCAGAATTCAAAGTAGTCATCCATACAATAGCTAATTATATTAGGACATGGTTGCAACTACACTTCTAACCAATCTTACTAAACTTCTCGGCCACCTTGAGCTAGTCAAGAAGGTTTTTAACCTAGGTAATTGGGTACTGGTTATTGTTGAGCCTCAAAATTACTCTTTCCCTAGCAACTCTTCTCATTCCTTTTTTTTCTTGTCCATAAGAAAGATGTGTTCTCATCACTAATAATTGGTATATACTGTCTTCAGGAAGACATTTAGTGATTTACATATTATGCTTTTTATGTTTTGTTGTTTGAATAAATTTTTGTATATTAGCTATGGAACGCAACCTATTTTGTAGCTAAATGGTTGTCCCGTAGCTACTTCCATGCTCTAAAAGGTTCTAGGTGCGAGAAGGAGAAACTAGCCACATGGGCAGCTTTGAAATCATCATGACATTGACCCTATCTTATTCATTCATCCCAGGTCGACAAAGAAGATGGCATAAGACTACGGTCAATGGATAAGTCAAATGAAGAGAGATCGAGTGTAGCAAGACTCTGTTTTGTGGTTAATTAATATGTTTCACAATGATGGGAAGCATTATCCAGAGAAACTAGCTATACCTACGAACTCCAACAACGACCTTATCTTGGATTTATTCCTCCAACAGTCGAGGAAGAAATTCCGCATATCTGTCTTCTACGCGTTTGGCTGTAGCATGCTTTTCTCCACAAACAGTTATATGATTTTTCTTATAAACAATTGTGTAAAGGACCGAAGAAGCTAGCATTAATAGTAATGGTTTTTATGTGAAATCGAAGTTCAAGACTCTGTAATTTCTGGACGTTTTGTGTCCCTATTTTAATATGAGAAGACCGTATGTTTTTATGAACATATGAAGGATTTTTCTTGGATTTGATTGAGAAAGCGTAGCCTAATCAGTTGCAAAGGTCCCCTGCACTGAAGAGCTTTTATTTAATTTATTTTTGTTCTTCTTGTTAACGGTAAATTCATCATTTTCTTTCTAGTCTTTATAATCATTTTTCTTACTAACAGTGTTTATAATTTAGAGCAATTTCCATTAGCTTGATTTCCTTTTAGTTCTTATCAGTAGTTTAGAAGATAGAACTCAATAGCATAATCTTGTTTCTTCAATAAAAAACTAGCCTTGTTTCAGGATGAGAGTAGGATTGAAGAATGATAAGGATACATTATTGGATAGTTTACTTCATTTACTGTTTTGCTAGTTTAAATTCTCAGCTAAACTGATCAGTGTAATTTACTGTCTTTGACATTTCATTTTTAGTTCAAAATACTAACTCATGGTGCTAATGAATGTTTATGGAAAACCCTTCAAGTTGATAATTCATCCTTAACTAAGTGGTTGAACATTTCACCTATGCAATGAGTTATTTCTGCATCTCCATATTTGCTTTCTCTTAGATTAATGAAGTACAAAATTACTCAAATGTCATCCCAAGGAGACTTTATCCCAAAATTGAGAGGCAAAGTAACCAAGTATTTCATTTAGTTTTATTTCTGTAATTAGTTAGACATCAATTTCACTATCAGTTTTTTCATGATTTGGAAATAATGGTAAAATAAGAATATAAACTTTGTTTTCATTTCTTTCTTAGCTTTGTTTCTATATCTTTCTTAGCTTTGTTTTCATTTTTAAACATTGAGCAGTCTTTAAGAGAGTTAGATTTAGTTTTGATAATTTACATTGTAAATCATTAGGAATTAAAAGACTAAAAACCCCCAAAACAACATAAAACATAAAAACAACAAAGTAAGAAGGGTTAGCTAGCACAAACAGTGCACTACAATTCAGCAATTTACGATACCTAGATTGATAATTTATGTAGAGAAATTTAGGACACTAAACTCACCAAACAGTTATTCACTATGATTTTGTGTAGGGAAAAATAATTAATTTTTATTTAGTAGGTCCTATTTTTCTTTTGCATTTATACAATTGGGCTTCCATGGGCTAAGAAATTTGGTCAGATGTGCCTTATTTAGAGCATCTCTTTCACTTGTTGCTTGATTTCATTATTTTCAATAAGAGAGTAGTGGTAGATTGGCTGATTGGGTAGAGGTCTATTAGGGGTAAATTTGATTGAATGCTTGACATGAGAGTACAAAGCTACCCTAATGGTTGAGGAGAAGATGTCATTGTATTCTTCCATGACCTTGTCCATTTTCCTCTATTACATGGAGGAGCTCTTTATGGAGGCCATGCATGTGGCCACAATATTCCCCTTACATTGAGAGTGAATAAATAAGAAGAAAGATTTCCTAATTTTGGACATGATCTTACTACATTGCTTAAAAAATATCAAAGAAATGGAAGTAGGAAAGTCTACCTCTAGTATCCTATATAGTTGTCTACCAAAATGAATAATAACACTACAAGGTCTAGACTCCTATATAACACGATGCTTCCACAAGTATCATTGGACTAAAATAACATCACAAACTTCAAGTGGACAAATATCACATAATACATCACCCTTGAGGTGCTTGATGTCATAGGATAAGTGACACTATTGGCTAAGGCAAGCATCTCACCCTTTTTAGAGCTACTTAATGTTGTATGGCTATCGGTGTGATGTTGTTGGTAGGCCCAATAGCGTTAAAAACTCTACAACAATGATATTCACTTGACTCTCACTATCAATAATGGAAGGCAGTGGATCACCCTTCACCCACATATGTAATTGAAAGAGTTTCTCACCTTCCTTTAGATCTTCAAGCTCATTTGGTGTACAACGGTCGTGGAAATGATGTGTTTGGGTTCTACATCAATGATATTTTTCCCCTTGTCATGGTATAGCTCATAGAAAGAACATACATCTGACTCTGATCCTTTTAGTTTGGTCAATAATGATTTCCTTATGCAACATTGATTAGAGTTATGAGAGGATATCTTGTGGAACTCACACCACTTTCCCATATGTTTATTCATCTTCCCATTACTATTCCTTGTTTGTGGCAAAAATAAGTTATCCTTGGGTGGTTTTCTCTAGATCTATTCATTATTATGTGATTTGGGGATTACCTTGGCATACTTCTATTATGAGGGATTCACAAATCAAAAGTAACTCTTCTTTTATTTAAAACTTTACTCAATTGTGACAACATACGGATTTGTTATGCCAAGTGAATAAATGTCTAAGAAATCCATTTTCATATAAATTTGTTTATGTAGAAATGAAAAATACTTGAGCACTAGATGTTTCTAAGAGTCTTATATACCCAAGTTGGTGCATAAGGTGTGAAATTTTGTGAACTCTACCACTACTTGGACCCTCTCCTACCGTAGTGTGGTCCATATCATGTGATGGTCTTCAAAGCTTCTAATGGGGTGATATTTTTCCTTAACAATTTCCCTAAAAGAGTCACAAGTTAGTGAAATTGAAAATAGTGTGGATTCCTCCATGTCCTCTCATGGTAAGTTTCCCACCAATCCTTGACATGGGGGCAGCCTTTAAGAGTGAAAAGGTAATATTTTCTCTATGAGAAAAAATGTGCATTGAAAAGTATCCTTCTATATAATTTAACCATTTGTCCAAAGCATTGACATCTATATGGCCTTCAAATATAAGAATATGAAAATAAACTTATACCTTGAAGGGGGTTACACCTTAAATGTGACCACTTGATGAATATGCATCCTCTATTGGAATCCATCGAAGGATCTCATAAAAATTATCCATCAATTGTTCCTTTTTCAGTCGAGGGATTCTTGGAGAAATTGTTTAATGTAATATCCTACTACCTCATCCTTATTTTCTTCTGCCATGTGAGGCTGATGAGGTTAGAGAGGAACGCCTTGCAAGGGCTCAAGGATTTTGAGTCTCAACTCCCTATACACTGACCTCATTGAGGACATGAACTAAAAGATAGATGAAAAGTAGATTAATCTAATACCACTAACATGAAAATATGAGGGGAATGAAATGGTACAAAAATTGGTAACCAAAATATATAGATACAGTGAAACTTGAATTTTATTAATAAATAGAATGTGATAAAACTACATAAATATAGAATGAAGACAAAATAGCTTGAGCGATGGTAGATTATCTTTGAGAAGAGATGTGATGGCTATGTGCCTTCACTACATTATCTTACGATGAGGCTACAAGTAATTTTTATCATAAAGAAGCAATAAGAAAACCATAAACATCCAAAAAGCCTAACCCTAGGAGATGAAGCACCAAAAGGCTTATGGGCCGTGATAGGGTATGTTGGAATTCCAACTTCCTAGGGTCCTAACTACGACATATGATCTCAGTTTGAGGAACTTGGTATCCCATTAGAAATCTATTTATCGAGAAGTATATTTTCCAATTAGACATGGAAAACTATGAATGTCAAGTATTTTTTTCGCTAAAAAAAATTGTTTAGAACCACAAAATGACTTTCGAAGTTCAAGACCAAAATAACTGCACAAAATTTAACAAAATAAAAAAATATTGTGTGAACCATTGGACATATGGTGTGTGACCATCGATATCCACCAAGATTACAAATTGGACATGCTCAAGGGTAATTTTTGAAATGTCACATTGTCGAACAAGAAGTCACACCCTAATAACTTTGTCATTGAGAGGTTGTGCATGTTTCACCTCTCTAATTTCATCCATACTATTATTAGCTCCAAGAAAATATATCGTCATGTGATCATCGAAAAAAATTCTTCATACATAATAGTCATGGGAGATTCATCTGTTGTACTAGAACTTAGAATCTCCTTTTCTAAAACTCTATGTATTTCCATACCTACCCTTTCATTTTTCCTTGTTTCAATGATCTTTTCTATGGGGCTTTTTCCTTAACAACCAAATTTTATAACTATGAGGTTTCGCATTTTTAAATGAATTGAAGTTACAAGGAGACAAAAGTTTCCTTGCAAATACAAATAGAGATACAAATTGTATTTGAGTTACAAAAATTGTCAGCCAATTACACAAGAAGATAATGATTATCTTCCAGTCTTACAGAAGAGGACAAAATTTGTTTTCTAGTTCCTCAACAAGAGGATAATTGTGCTGAAATTACTAAAATTTCCTTCTAATTACATTAAATTTGTCTTGTAGTTATATGATAAGACAAAAATTCTATTCCCAATATCACAAGTATATTTGAGCATTCTCTTCAATTACATAAAAAATCATATCTAGTGTTCACATATTTATTTCTCTTTTATGCTTAGTCACTAGATTACCATTTGTTGAGCTAGTAGAACGCAATTGTATTAGATAAAATCACTAGCATAGACTAGTGTATATGTGTTGGCTTAGGGCATCTTGACCTACGTTCAGAGTTAGCTGTGCCAACTAAAAAAAACCCTACACTACTAGCCCTTTCAGAAAAAACCCGTGCAGCACAGGCTGCACTCTCACCCGAAGCAGTATGGGGGGATGCAAGAACCAAGTTTCTACATCTAGAGAGTAGTGTGATGTCTTCCCTTGCCTCAAATTTGATTTCGAATAGATTTATAAACTCTTAGGGCTCATTACTGCAACCTTTTTAAACAACCTTCAAACCTTTGCAAAGGTCTACGATAAGTCCTTGCAAACCTTTAACAGTTAATTTACCTACCTACGCACATTAGAAAGCAATCCCAAATTGGCGTTCTTACAGATCTACTTGAATTATTAATAAACATAAGAGGACTCACCCGAACGTATCTAAACATGAATTGCATACATTATTAAGATTTATTCAAGAGAATCGCATAGAATTCGAGCAATATTTCATAAAACAAGTCATTCATTAACAACATATAACATAAATAGACATGAACATAAATACTCGATAATTATTTAGAAACTTGTCTTTGTTGATCTTTAATTCAAGGATTACAGACTCAAACTTCCCTGCACATATAGCTGCAGGGGTCCGTGCACTCATTTTTGGACTGTACGAAGGCTTCTGTGCACTCAGCTACAGAGCCTTTCTTCTTCTAAGCCTTCCATAGCCCTTCGCTCTCATATCTCACTGCCTTCTCCTCTACTACCTAAGAAACACCTATTTATAGTATTTTTCATATACTTCCATGGACCACGAACCATGGGTCAATCTCAAAATTGACTCAAAACTTATCCAAAACAAGGGGCTAAGCCCCTTTGAATCGTACTCATCTACAAGCTCTGCATCCATAAATCATGGATACTTTACATTATTTACAAAATTGTACCAACATTTGGGTTATATTAACCCCAAACTAACCCAGGGGACCCCATGCCAATAGGCCTCCATCACAAAGATCGTGACTCGCCCTCGATTCACACTGTTGGCATCACGATCTTACAGTAAAGATCTCCCCACTCCACCTAGATCACTGCAACTTCAGCATCACTCTATTTCGCTTCCTGTTGAACCTCCTCAACCAATTTTTAGGTAGTTGGTCCTTCTACTACCAACCTCATCATTTGCTATGTCTGTTGTTGTCCCTTAAGCTTACCTTGAATAGAAGTTGTGACCCAATAAGCCTCCTCCAATCAAGACTACAACCTGGCCTTTAGAAAGGCCTCTTTCTTTTATGCTTCCTCTACCTATGCCAATAGATGCTTTCCTTCCTGTAAATTGGTAAGGCGTTGCGTTGGTGACAAGGTGCATGTAGTCTCCCTGACCTTATCATCTTGTTGTTGCCTCTTCCTTACCTCTATGTTCAATGTCTGTAGGTTTGGGTCCTCCTACAGATTGGTTAACAACTCTATAGCCAGATCAAATAGCGTCACACAGTCAGTGACTATGGCATCCAAGGTAGCCATGCCTTCATTAATTGTAACTCTGCGCTACTCCCAGACCTTAGGCAAAGTTATGGGCTGCAACTTTAACCATAATTCTGCAATATTCATGTTGAACTCAAAAATGACTCGTCCAATTTCTACTCTAGCCTCACCCACTGCAACGACTAATTTTCTAGCTTTGGCTTCTAGTTGTGCATCCTCCGGGATGTGAAGTTTAGGAATTGACTTACATGCCTTCGCTACTACCAGCTCCATACGTGAACTACGCACCTGTAGTACCTCCTTCTCCTTTAGAGCATGTGTCTTCTCAACGAACAGTTGCTGATTGTTGACTTTCAACTCACTAACGGAAGTGAGTGCTCGTTATTCTGTGATCCTGAGCTCTTCCAAGAACCCCTCATGTAATGCATGTAAGGACTCAAGTGGAAGTGTGATAAGGTTTAGTCACATGTTTTTTACTGTGTTAAACATCGTGAGTTGTTCATTAATCTCGACATAGATTGATCCTTCTGGCAAAGGGAAGAATCTGACATCCTGCATCTAGTATATATCCATGACTATAATTTTTCCTAAAGTCAGACCGATTTGCACACCACTCGCCTGTCAGAAAGTTTCCTGAATTCTAGTTGCCTGGAGCTACAACTCACGCAGATCCTTCTGGATGCCCCCAAGCATTTGTATGTATTGCTACTCGAACTGTTGTAGCACTTTGGTTGTGGTGTCCAAAATTTTATCGTCAATCTCATCAAGATCACCCTTTTTTAATGCCATGGGAAAACCCCATGTTTTATCAAATTTATTCTTCTTCCATGTTTCACCCTTCTACTCTATGCCACATATTTTCAAAATAAAGGGGGTGTGCTGCCCTTCATCGCCTCTGTCACCTTATCCTCAAATATCTTCTTCCTCTGTCTCCAGTGAAGGTGAATTATCACCTTTCTATGACTCACACTACTCTTGTTCCACTTGCTCCTTAGCAGTGCGTGGTTTCTCTAAGAAATCCATTTCTGCAACTTCCTTATTTTTTTGTTCTGCTAGGGTATGCACAACTTTCTTAGCAGCCTCCTTTCCTTTCCGCACAGCAGAACTTTCTGTGCCCGTGCTTGTTCCAACATCTACTTATGACGGGGCACACAAAACTATAGGCCATACCCCTACAACCTCTTGCACATCCATTTATGTCACCAAATAAGGAAACGGGTGCCATTTCTACTTTAGATCCTTTCATGCTTGGATGTAGACTCTATGGAAGTCAACCTTGAACACCGCATAGGTTGACAGATGCATGAATAAGGTTGGGGACAAATTTGGACATTGATTGATTACCATATGGAAATCCATCTCCATAAAGGTCCAAAATATATTTTTTCCTATGATTTGCGCAACATCCCTCGTAACCCATAAAAAGGTGAATTATGTTGCCTTTAGAAATCCTGCCTCGAGCGAAGGAAATTGGCTATGCTCTAGAAATCTCCATGCGATAAGCACAATTGATATTAATAACCAAGCGTAGTGGAGCACATTGGTTCCCTCTTAGACCTCACAGCAGTTTCCTAGGAACTCCTGACAGAGGTATCTGGCCCATTTAAATTGTACGCCTTTTGAGCACTGAGCAGCAAGTGAAACTACTGGTGCTGGAACTTTGTCTGCGTGGAATTTTCTCATGACCTTTCCTGCTAAAATATGGGAAGAAAATTGAACTTTCTATGCTGTAATAGAGGTAATGGAATACCCTCACAATTTCTTGAGGAGGTCGTCTCCCTTCTTCATCTTGTTTGCAAGCTCTTTCTCCCAGTATTCCATCCAAACTCCTTGGCAAGGTTCACACCTTTGTAAGGAAGCCGTGTGACTATACGAATCAACATGTCCATGACGGGGATAGGCTCTCCTAGCCATAAGCACCCAATGTGCACCAGTATGAGGTGATGGCGCATAGATATCGTATTAATGGGGGTGCGTGATAATGTGGCACCAAAAGAAAATTGAGTAGCCCTGACTGCTCAACACCATGGACCCATTCCATCATCTCCAATGTTGTAACACCTATTTCTTCATAATAGAACTTACACATATATTTGTTTGTCACCAAATGTGGAAACTTAGTGTGATTCACGAAGTTCCAAGCCTCCATTTTTAACAATGGGATCGCCGCGATCCAAGGACCTTCGAAAGGGACTTGCACAGGTAGTAGGGGCATGGATACTATAAATATCTCGGTATCCAAGTCCTTTGTGACCTTTGCTTTTCTATTTTGCAGAGGGATATACATAGGTATCCTCATTATGGGTTCCACTCCTTCAACATCAATATCCTCTCTTACCTGGAATTCTTCTACCTCCAGGTCCATTACTCTTTCTATTTCCTTATCTTTCTTCTATTTTTCCTGTGCTTCGATATGCTTCCTTGTTCATGCATGCACCAACATCAACTTCTTCTTCTTTTCCTTTGCTATTGGCTGCTTCTATTTCATGGCGGGTTGTTTGTCTTTCGTCCCGGTCTATGCTGGCCTAGGCGACCTCGGCATCATGGGTACCGTAGGTGTGGCCTCTACACTCGACACTTATGGTCCTGGTGCGTCGAACACAGCAACTTTCGAACTCAGGGCTTTAGCTAGGTTAGTGGTAGTCATTCTCTCCATAAATAGCTCGTGGGCTATAGGAGAAAAGTATTCTCATGACAAGAATTGTTGCCAGAATGCTCAGCTCACAAGCAACAAATAGTGAAATGTAACAACAAACCTTAGAGCGAAAAGTGTTCTCTGTTGGAATGGCATGTGTAATTTATAGGGATTTTTGAATTCTAATCCGACCATTCTCGCGAAATTTTGATAATAAATGTTGTTTTGTTGGTAGATCTTCAAATATTTTTACCTTAATTGTTGCCACCCCTCTCCACCTAACCGTCTTCTAGCTGTCAGGTCATGAATCGCAACTCCAATGGTCATTTTCCTGCTAAGTTGCATGGTACCTTCCCTTCCAATGTAACCTCTTGAGCGCAGATTCATTGGTTGCATCTTCATCATTCTCCACGCAACTTGCTTGCTGCGTTTTCCACCAAGTTGGGTAGCGTAGTTTATAGTCACGCACTCCCTTGTAACTACCTAGAGCACTAAGACTATCCTACTACTAGATAGTCGTTGTGTACGATCCCTTGTATGAAACATCAATCTTCTCCCGTTCACTTGACCCAGAAAGGGTTCCCCATTCAGCTTGACGAGTTAAATTGTGCCACCATCTGTAATTTCTTTGACAATATATGGCCCTAACCAATGCATTTGGAATTTGCCTAGAAATTTAGTGAATTTACTATCATATAAGAGGACAAGATCATTTACCTTCAATATGCAAAGCTTGATATGGCGATCATGCCACACCTTTTCGCGTTCCTTTTGTACTTATTGATGGAATCCTGCCAAAAATTGATCTTCATCGAGCTCCATCAGCTGCATGAGTTGTTCCTCCAAGGAATCGTGATCCACCATATTCGTGAAAGCTGCAATGTGAAGACTACGCACAATGTATTCCATCGGCATTACGAATTCGACCCGATATACTAATCTGAATGGTGTTTTCCCTGTAAAATTCTTACAAGTAGTCTTTTAAGCCCATAGTACTGTAGGTATATGCACATCCTAGTCATTTTGCTACGCGTTGTAGATATTCATTAGTGTGTTCTCCAAAATATTGTTAAAAGCTTCAACAGTTTCATTTGCTTGTGGGTGATATGGTGTACTCTTCTGAAGGTAGATCTAGAATTCCTCAGTCAACGTGATGATTGTTTCGTTCAGAAAGTGTGTACCCCTATCACTCATCAACATTGCTGGGCAGCCAAATCTAGTTAAGACATAGTCAAACAAGAACTTTGTTGTTGTAGCCCCTGTACAATCCTTAGCTAGTTGTGCTTCTGCCATCTGGTTAGATATTCCATCACCGTGATAATATAACGTGCACCCATTTTCTTTCTAAGGGGCTAAATTGGCCCAACAAAATCAATCGCCCACTTCTCAAAGGGTTGCAAAGGTACTTGAGGACGTAGTGGTAACTCATCTCTTCGCGATGGTTTGCCAGTTCTTTGACATGCATCGCATACCTTATAGTATGCCTTGGAGTCCTTGTGTAGTTTTGGCCACCATAGACCTCTGTGCAAAATCTTCTGCGCAGTTGCTTTGCCTACATAATGGCCTCCTGCACCTCCGCTATGAGCTTAAGTGAGAATGTTGTCCTACTCAAAGTCTGACACATATGTTGACAATATTTCATTAGTATCCATTTTATACAAATGTCCCACAATAACTAAAAAAAATTCCATGTGCACTGCTAATTCCTTCTTCTGTTGACATCTATATCCTTCTAGTGCCATCCCCATAGTTAAGAAGTGAATAATTTCTGGAAAATGGTCATCCGCTACACACACTGCAAAGAGCTAAACATCTGGAAACCCTTCCTCGAGATTACTAGGTTCCTCTCCTATTTCAATCCGTGACATATGGTCAAGTCCCACATTTAACCTTCCTGGATTCACAATGAATTCAAAGTCATATTCTTGAAATAATAGCAACCATATGTAGATCTTCCCCCTCAACATAGGCTTGTTGAAAAAGTATTTGAAGGGGGAATGATCACTGTACATCCTGAAATGCCCTCCTAAAAGATAATGCCTAAATTTCTATAGCGCGTAGACCATGGCCAACCTTTCATGCTCAGTCGTTGAATAATTTTTCTCAGCCTTCGATAACTTCCTACTTGCAAAGGTTATAGGATTGTCCATTTCACCTTCACCATCCTATGTTAACACTACACCCAATGTAATTCAAGAGGCATCCACATGTACATGAAACTCCTTTTTCCAATCGAGAAACACTAAGATCAGCGCAGTGACCATCTTTTCTTTCAACACCTCTAACTTGCGCTAACATTCTTCGTCCCAATAGATTGTCATGTCCTTCTTTAGCAGTTTCTCCACAGGCACAGTAATTTGAGCATATGATTTAATAAACTTTTTATAGTATCATGTATGTCCCAATGTTGTGCATAGCTGCTTAATTTTCCTAGGGGCCTCCAAGTTTATAATTCCTGCAATATTTATAGGGTCCAGCATCAATCCTTGCTTTCACACCACATGACCCAGCAAGATACTAAAAGGAAGATACCAAAAGGAACACAGAATATGCATTTTTCAAATTTAGCATGATCTGGTATCTGCGACATGTATCCAATATATGCGCATAATTTCTACATGGCACATCACAAATAAAAACATTGTTTAGTCATCAAAGTATACCTCCAGAAAATTATGAATGAATTCCTTGAACATTGCGATGACTACACAAGAAAATATCACAGGCACATTCTTTAGTCCAAATAGCATCACAATGTACTAGAAATAATCCCACTCCATCGTGAAGGTTGTTTTGTTTCTATCTCCTGGCACGATCTTGATTTGATGATACCATGAAGACCCATCAGTAAAGAAATATGCCTCCTTCCCTCCAAAATTGTCTAGCACTTTGTCGTGAATGATGTCAGAAATAGATCGTGGGCACATGCATCATTAAGCTTCCGTAGATCTACGCATATCCTTATTTCTCCCTTTTTTTTCCTTTCTTAAACCACCATCAGGCTCACCTAGTCAGATTCTTCAACAGGTTCTATGATGTCTGCCTCTAGTGCCTTATCCAGCTCTTGGCGAACCTTTTCCTTATACTTAGGATTAAGGCGATAAGGCCTTTTTTTAACAGGATTCACATATTGATTTAGTGTGATCTTCATAATGCCCAAGTCACCAATTATGCCCTTTAGATATGAAAACTTAGTTGGAAAGATACGCTCGTATTCGCAGAGTTATTCAACAACTTTATCTACTGTAGTGTCACCCCAGTAATCTCCAATTTTCATGAAATTCAGTTTTTTCCTTAGTGCCATTGTTTACTTGCTTTGTTTTAAAAGGTGCGGAGATGTCTGGGTTTTATATTTATGGCCCCTCTACTCTGCGATGTACTTTAGCTTCTGGAATATTGATATTCCTAGGGTCTTCTTATTCCTCTTCAGTGGTCACCTTATAGCATTCTAGTGCATTTTGTAGCTAGGAGCTCCAGTCTAGTTGGGTCCATACCATAGGTTCCATCGATGTTCT
>APFE031557595.1:0-41716 GCA_000404065.3 Pinus taeda
GGATGTTGTTTTGGGATATCCTTGGATGGAATCCGTGGGTACTATCAATATTAATGAACAGAAGAAATTCCTGAAGCTATGGTATAAAAAGAAGAAAATTACATTACAGGATATTTCCATCCATAAACAGGTAGAGCACATGGAGGCTAAATCAGAAGCTGTTCAAGGGACTGACATATCAGATGATGAGCCTTTGATGATCGATAATCAAACACAAACAGAGGTGGCAGAAGAAAAGGTTACATGTAATGATACATCAGAGGAGGGCTCAGTGGTTGAAGTCATCTTGAAAAAGAAGACACCACAACAGGCACCACAGCAGGGTGAAGTCAAGCAAAAGCCATCGTGGGTAAAACTTCACATATCATTCACCCAACATCACCCCGCAAGACAACCATCAAGATGGAAACCAAGTAGTCACATGAAGGATACAAAGGAGAGACGATCCACCTACTACACATCAACAAAGAAGAGCTGCCACGGTCAACTTCCATCTCAAGCGAGTGAGACACCAGCGAGATCGAGGGTTCACCTTTCTCTTCGATGGCTAGATGCACGTGCTTGGTATCAGTGGACTACTCTTTTGAGTAGATCTTATTATTTGTGTTCTTCTCATGTTTCAGGGACGAAACATGCTAAGGGGGGTGGAATCTTAAGTACCTAGGGGGGGTAATATGGGGTACCGAGGGAGGTACCCAAGGTAATAATGTAATAATGGGATGGGCCATAGTAATAAATAAGGTGGTTAAACCATGTCATGTAAGGGACCACAAGTAGTTAATAATAATGTAATGGGCCCATGGTATTAGTTGATGGTATGAGTAAGCCATGGTAATGATGCATGGTATTGTATGTATGAGGCCTATATAGAGGCTAAAGACTCCACATGGAGAGATATGAAGAGAAATATTCTTATATGAACAAGCATATGGCTTGTGGAGTGTTCTCCTTAAGGAGTGAATGTATGGTGTTGCCCTACCTTAAGGGTTTGATCAATAAAGGAGCATTTCTATCTATTTCTATCTTTTTATTCTTGGGTTATTTCTGTTATCATATATTTCTGGGTTAGGTCTACAACATAGCAAATTGCAATTTCACTCGCTAGCTAAACTGTTTGTTTTACTCATAGATTTCATGATCTCACTCATTCATTATGGATGCAGTTGGTTTGTTTTGGTACACTAATTTACTAAGATATTCTTTATTAATAAGGCATCATCTCAGATGCTAAACATTCATTATTTTATCTACATTACATAAACCAATCACTAGTCTACCACAATTTGCCTAACCTTCATGTTAAACATGTGGGGAAGCACCATTGGATTTCAAGTTGATAGCATCCTCACCATCCACCATCCTCCAAATCATGCATTCTCATTCAACCTCTATATACTACTCTGTAAGAGCATTATTGACATAGTGGAAATTATGACCCAAAATTAATGGAATTGGTTGGTCCAAATGGTTTGGAGTTGAAATTAGGTTGACCAGTTTCCACAAACTAGAAAAGGATGCACTAGTTGGTTATATACGACATTGTGCAACATGAATTAGGACCCACAAAATCTATTTAAAAAAAAAAATCTAGAGTGCCCCATCCTTAAATCAACCCTAGCCCCCTAAAAACCATTTAAAGGCAACCCTCCCCACCTTTGTTTCACTCACACCATTCTCTTGGCTTCTTAAAATTTTTGAGTTCAATTCCTTAAGTGGGTTGGAAGAGATATTTGTAGGGCTATTTTAAGGGTGTCCTTGGGCAGGTTTGGAGAGCCAGTTAATAGGTTGAGTTGGAGCGCTTTTGGGTTGAATTTCGTAGGGATATTTGGAGGTGATTTAAGGGGTTTTTTTTTCCAAATTTCTTGGGTTGTTTTTGGAGGTGATTGAAAGGTAGTGAAAAAGAAACAAATAGATGTAGGGAATAGAGGTCTATTGTGCTGTTATAATTTCGATCAAAATTTTTCTATTAGGTAGGTTTGGGAGTCTATGGTTGTTTGATTGCACTTGAAATAAAGCAAGTGAATGTAAAACACCTCATGGTTCAGAAAGACAGTTTAAACTGAGCTTTCACTACATTGTTTTCGATGCAGTGTGTAAAGTCAAGATCATGCCCGATATGCCATCCAGATGCAGTTTTCAGTCTTGTAGGTCATCCTTTGTAAATATGGAGTCCCTCCACTCCTGATCTTCAAATTTATAGTCCACAGTTTTGGCTGGATGGGAAGCAGTGAGAAAAATTCTTTTCTCATCTGCTATGCATTTTGACAATAATGCGCTTGCAATTATTGAGTGTAGTGGTCAGGGAGCCTGGCAAGCCCTCATTGCCTATGAGGCCTGTGTGCGTCTTTGTCTCCGGGCATGGGCCAGCGGTTGCATGGAAGCTCCTGAATTCCTTCATAATGAGTGCATTGTTTTGCGTAATGCCTTTGGGTAGGCTATTAACAAAATTGTCTTTGTTGATTTCTTTTAATTGTCATGTAGTTCGAAAAATGCAAATTCTTTCACAATGAAGGTAAAACTCTGCATATTATTAAGTAATTGTGTAAATTGAAATGTCTGCAACTTGTATAGACTACAGAAAATACTGTTGGAACCAGAGGAAGAACTGTTGAGAAATGAGTCTGTAGATGCTGCCCTGGAAGGAACTGCTCATAAGCCAACGAAAACTATTGGAAAAATTAAGGTTCAAGGTATAGTAGCAAATGTGTTGTTGGCTCCATTTCATAGGTACATTTTAATAATAGCCCTCGTGACATTGATAAGGACACCTCTATCCTCGTCTAGCTAATGATAGATCAGCTGCACAAAGAACACATTTATATATGCAAAATGAGCAAAACAACTCAAATTGCACACGAGATGAAGTTATCAATGTCAAGCATACAGGTCACAACATCCAAAAAAAATTAGAATACCCCATTATGCACAAATAATATACTACAAAGAGCTATAAAGGATTGACCAAATCAAATCAGAAACCAAAAATATGGTTTGAACAAATGGACAGCCAAGTGGCCTGTGCACATATTTAGAACTCACAATGTCTGCCACCATTGAACATTCTCTCTTGTCAATATTCCTAATAGGGAAATTTGAGCAACACCCTTCCCTAAATTTGTAATAAGAGGTGCAGTGGATGCGACAAAAGGTTGTTGTGGAAGGTGTTGTTTGTATATGGGAAATTTCTTGGTCATTGTGTATAATCCTAATGTTGATAGATATGTCTACTGAGTGGTTCCAGTTAATGGGGCATTGATTTGAGCGTTCAATATATTTTTATTCTTTATCAAAGTATTCTTTTGTTGTATTTGTATTCTTCAATTTATGCCTTACGGCGTTTCCTTTGCAACATCTGGTGCAAATGCTAGTTTACAATTATTTTCACATTGCACATATTTAAATTCAATCTTAAAGCCATCATATTTTCCTAGTTCCTTATCCTTTATATCTGATTTATTATGTATGTACATGTTCATATGGCTTAAATTTCACTCTATTTATCACCCATCAATATATTTTACAAGTTTTTGAAATTTTAATTATATGCCAAATTTAGTTGTGGCTTCGAAACTTGCAACTTTATTCGAGGCTCTTGTTGGTAAGAGTTTTATATGAATGATATTTGCATAAACTAAAAATTGAGATAATATACATTACACAAAGTGATTGATTATATTAGACATCTCATGTTAACTTTATTTGTCAGAAGTTCTAGGGAATGCAAAGGGAGCAGTTGTAGTGGTTTTTTCTATCATACTTTATGAAAAAACTTGTTTCTATTATAGGGATGTTTCGATATACACTCATAGTATGTGGGGTGCGTTTTTATAGTAAAGTAAAAAGACACTCTAATAGCCTTTACCAATGATAACAGGCTAAGGTCGTTGCTTCCATTTTTCAGCTTATGAAGTCACTATATCTCTATGCAATGAATTTAAGAGATTGTTTTCTATGTCTTCTATTTTTTCTAGAAGCATTATTCTCGTTGATCACAATTCTTTCAAGATCTAGCTAGTTTCATTTGTTTTTTCAACTAATATGAAGAGAATGACCTTGTGCAATCATTAGATGACATGGATATGATTTGTTGCTTACATAAAAGAACTTAATAACAAGGTCTCAATGCTTGCATGACAGAACTTAATAACAGAGGATTTGTTCCAAAGATTTGTAATATATTTTCTATTGTAAAGTTACTTGGATCTTTGTATGATTTATTTAGCCATCTATTGTAAACTTCCTTATATATTTGTATGATTTATTTTGTATAAATATGTAGGGAATGGCCTTGTGCAATCATTAGATGACATGGATATGATTTGGTGCTTACATTAAAGAACTTAAGAATAGAGGTTTTATGCTTACATGAAACAACTTAATAACAAATGCTTTGTTCCAATGTTTTGTAATTTTTTTCTATTGTAAAGTTACTTACATCTTTGTATGATTTATTTAACTGCTCACATATGGTGGAAATAAATCAGGTGAGAAACACTTGCTTGATCTATAGATTGAATTTCACACAAGAGCATTTATTGGAAACTTATAAAGTAACATGGTTATGACTATAATTGATTCTTGAATGAGCATGGTTGTGACACATTGTTCAAGTAATTTTTTCTATCTATTCAACATGCTTTCACATGTTCTAAATATCAACAAGAGATACTTGTGTCCAATGTCTTAGATCTATCGTGAGCAGGGGATGTAAACTTAAAGTGGTATGACCCTTCGTATTTGTTTAAAATAGTTAATCGTAGCATTTTATCAGAAGTAGGGGCAGCTAATATGTGATAGAACCTAATTATCACCCCAAGTAACCTAGGTGTACTATGCTTTTCCCCTAGTGTTGTGTTTGTGGGTTTCTTTATCAACAAACACATCAAACAAAAAATATTAACACTTACTAAAATTGCAAACAAACAACAAATATTGATTAGCATTCACTGAATTTGTGGATTGACGTTGTGATGTAGGAAAATTCACCTCTTCCTACAATGTCCACTTACATGCACCAGCAATCTTAACCTAATATATGACCAAGCTAAGTATGCAACATTACCCATATGTAAAAAAAATGTCATAACCAATATTTTTTATTCTCGATGAGCAACGCTCATTTAATGACATCCCAAAATACTCTTAAATAAGATAATATAATGCTCACCTTCCAACAATTCACACAAATTTCTTCACTTCAATTTGTTCATGCAAACTCAAATTAACGTTTTCACCCAAACTCAAAGAATTTAACATAACACACTATAATACAAGGATTCATACAAAAACCTTTCGACAAATATCAATTTCCATTAACAAGAAAAGTTGTATATGCATAAACTGGCAATCACACATTTCTCTCTTTGCCTAATTCCACATTCATTTGCCCATTTGTTCTCATTTCCCATAGGCTTACATTAAATAAAATTAAGAATTACAATATCTTTTCTAAATCCTAAAAGAGTTCCATAAATTAGCTTTTCCTATGTCCTAAATTCACTCTCTGATTTATCCCAGAAAGTTGTCATGATTTATTCCCTAAAAATTTCATGATTTATTCCCTATATCTCTAATTCTTTTCAAGGGAAATTATATTTTTCTTCATGGGCAAAAGCTTGGCTATCCATAAATTTTCAAAACCTAATCTTATCTTAATAACCACTCTTTTCTATAGCTTTGAAAATAATAGAGATTTTCCAACTCATATCAATTTTCATAAAAATTATACAAAAATAAACTTAAATAATTAATACAATCACTTAAGAAACCAATTCCCTTACTAAATAAGTAAATAAAAACGTCCATACTCTAATCAAAATATATTTTTACTTGGAAACTTAAATGCCCTGCATCATCTTGAGTGTTCGTAGGGACTACCGCTACACAATTTCTCTTGTTATTATCATATATTTCTGAGTGATAAATTAATAGAGTTCTATCGAGTTAACAACTTTGAACGTGGAAGAACATGCCGATCTCAATCTAGGTATATCAGCTTTCCCTCTAATTGAAATCTTTCATAAAGGTTCCGTATAGCATTAATTTTTTTTATTTATAACCATTAATTTATTTTGATGAGATGGAGTATTTGAAATTTCGAATCCATTTCACTTTAATGTTACAGGAGTGAAAAGAAGTGAGGAAAAGCACTTTAGAACTTTATTTTTGTTGGAGCAAACAATGTGCAGCGGAAATTTAAAAAGCATACACAGTACATACAAAATCATAAAAAATAACACAAAGATTTAATGTGGTTCACCCAACCAATTTGCGCTACATCCACCAAAACAGAGCCATCGACAATCTTATTATTCAAGAGGAGATTACAACAATTTTAATTCCTCACATACTCTCTTCACTACACACAATATCCTCTACTGGCTTATATTTTTATAGCTAGGAGTAGAAAACTGAATCATAAATTCGCTCACAACAAATATAGGATACAATAACTCCTCCTCAACAAAATTTTTTTTGGAACTAATATAGCAACAAATCCTATTGTTGTCACCTACATAAGATTTTTGCCAAATTTAATAAACAGAAAATCTCAACACTTTTTATTTTCCCAGTGGTAGCATTCTGAGGGATCCACCCAAACATTTTTATTTCCAATTCCAATGGATTTTTATTTATTTTTGTTTAATTATTTTTAGGGAATCTCTTACCTTTTGATAGATTTTTATTTATTCACTGGGTAGCATTTTATTTACTTTATGTGCATTCAATGAAGTGCCACTGTGACATATTTTCAATTTTTATTAGTTATCTTGATAATGAAGTTAATACACTTGTATTGGTTACTTTTATGTGCATTCAATGAAGTGCCATTGTGACATATTTTCAATTTTTATTAGTTTATCTTGATAATGAAGTTAATACATTTGTATTCGTTACTTTTATTTATTTTTCTTATGTGGAGTGCTAAAGTCCAAAGGAAACTTTCACTATGCTTCCACCATTATTCACAGGGTTTACATGCATGTTATTATTATCTTTCCGCTAACTTCACTATCCTTACATTGAACCACATGATGTCTCGGGATTGCGATTGGACGAAGGGCCTATGTGTGCATTGATCTATAACCCTGCTCATCATCTTTTTTCTAAGACGTGTATTCCAGTAATTCTTCATCTCGTTGTCTGTTATTCTCGGCACAAGTCCAACAATTAAAGACCACATGCAGAGCAATTGGATAAGCGAAACCTTAGACATCTTTTGGACAAGATCCATAGTTTATATTCACAGATATTTACACATATTTGTCTTATAAAATTTGGCCAGGATCTTAGAAATTGATATATTCCATAAATAATACAAACTATATTTTTCAGAGTGTGGAGGAAACTTTTGTTTTATAGAATGTGGAAGAAGCTTAATTTGATTGTCTAGAATATGAATGAAGATTTCATTTTTCTGTCTGTACCTAGCTTTCATTTTGTAGAATGTGGAAGAAGCTTTATTTCATTGTGTAGAATGTGAATGAAGCTTTCATTTTTCTTCGTATGCACCTTCATATCCCTTGGCAGACATTTCCAAATTCATTTCACGCTTTTTATTTTTCTGTGTTTTTCAGTGGTTGAGGAATTAAATTAAGAAAGATCCCTTTAAAGCTTCTTTCTTTCCCACTGTATCAAAATAAAAAAAGTTATATTTTTCATGCTTTCCCAAATTGTTGTATGTTTATGCTCTTAGTATTATTATCGAATCTTTGTTAATTAAAAAATTCATTGATTTCTATCAAGCCGACTATTTTGAATGTAGATGAACCTGCCTACCTCAATGTCAATTTGTATGGGAGCTTGCAATATAACTGAAACATTTTATAAAGTTTACGTATAACCATAAAAAAAGGGCATTAAAATCATGCATTTATTTTGATGAGTAGGATTATTTGAAATTACAAACCCTCTTTTCTCCAAAGATATTCCATCTTAATTTTAAAAGCTGTGGATGTGAATATCAATTTAATATTTTGTTAAAAAAATAACACAGAACAATATATCTTTATATTATTTATCTCACTTCTACATCGCTATCAGTAAGATGCAATTTTACCAATGCATTTTTGGATTTGATATCCTATAAACCTTTTTTTTCATAAATTTGCTATAGAAATGGCCACTTTAAGAAAAGCCTAAATCAATTAAATCTTTTACTACTAGAAATACTTTTATTAACTATTTTATTTTTCACTTCAATATCAATCAACCTTGATTTCCCTACTTCATTTTTAGATTTCTAATCTTCTAAATTTTTCTTTGTGAAGTTGTGATTTCTAAGGAAAGTTGCATCGAAGCACCTCTACACCTCCTTTCTCTTTTACACTTTGATGCAGGAGCATCCAGCTCTGAGGAGGCAGAGTAAGGCGCAGTCTCAAGCAGAATTTGGACAACTTGTCGGTTATTTTTTATTTTACTGTTTCTATTTACTTTTACCCAGCCTTACTTTCATTTTGTTTTATTTAGGAGTTAGAAACGAAAACACTGCTCTGTTAGATTAGTTTGATCTTGTTTACAAGAAGTATTGTGTTGGTTTAGAACAGTTATTAGCAAACAGTTGTCGATCTGTTGGGTTGTTTTCCAACCGAACAGGAACAGTTGGACACTCTGGATAAAAAGGACAAGGAAAGGATTGTAGGGGGTTCCTCTCTCAGTTGTGAGAACAATAATAGAAACACACAGTCATTTTCTAGAAATACAGATTCCTTAATCACTTGTTTTTTTTTTTATCACTGTTACCAATATTGTAACACAATATAATATTCCTGTATACTGTAAGTTCCGGATATTTTTCTGTTTATTGTAAACTTCATTACAGCAGAAATCAGGTCGATTGTAAGTGGAGCGAGCGCAAGCAAATAACTCCCTCCCACCAACGCACAGACTCGACTGTACACACAAGTGTACACCCAGAGAAAGGCGCGGCAGAAAGATTGCAGGCAACAAAAATTACGAAAACCAGAAAGGCCACTAACAAGTATGTGTGAACGGAAAACAGGTATTCCAACGACGATTATTATACTTTCTGATAGCATCTTATAATCAAGAATAAGGACATTTCTTTCTTTTCATATGATAATGCAAAGAACAATTACAAGCAATTAGAAAGACGTAACAAGAATCAGAGTATTCTTTTCCATTTAATATATACAAAAGAACAGATAGTCATCGCATAACCAGAACTTTATGTAGTCATAAGACCTGAGTAACAAACTAAAACCAGATTACAGTCGAACACATGTATCATAAAATGCATGCAAATTGAGTTCGGTATCCACCAAATATACTACAGGACGAAGACTGTAAAGATATCATGTATTAATCGATGAAGGCCGAATAATTACATTCATAACAGTTTAAGGAGGAGTGGACCAGGGTTTGGTCAAAACCCCCGGTTTAAAAACTGTGAACCAAGATAATCAAGTAGAGCAGGGGTTCGAAAACCACAACTATCAACCAAACAGAAGTAAAGACTGGATTGTATCCACAGAGCCGAAAACCAGAAGAACCCACGAGGGTTTGAAACAAAAGACATCATTTAAATAAATTACACAGAGAGAAAGTCGAGTTATGATTACAACAGCATTTCAAAAGCTTACAGACCGAGACCATACCCTACTGCACTAGAGGAAAGCTAAAGAAGCGACATAGACGATAACTACAACAACACAGGAGTATGCCAAGTCACTACCCGTGAGAAACGAGGGAATAACGCGAGCAACAGCGTCACGAAATTGACAACCGAACCAGCATTCACCTGCAAGAAGCAATGACGGAAAGTTAAACCCTGCACACACAAATACTTGTATTAAAACAGTAACGAATACAGGCGGATGAGAATATTGGGGTTTACCAGGCAGCCAGGCGACGAGGAGAAGACCCAACATATCAAGCATAATAACCTGAGGACAGTGGCCGAAACGGTCAGGGCCAATATAACGAAACGAAGTGGAAAATAGCATGGAGTGAGTATAATACCTGGTTATCGAAGTTGAACCAAAGCTGGAGGGACGACGGACCTGCTAGGTCCCAAAACAAATCGAACCATAAGTGAATAACCAGTAGCAAGGCGGAAACAAATCAGAAACCCATACTCACAGTATCAAAATCAACGCAACCAGTGATTGAACTCTTACAGGCGAAGGGGTTTACCATTGACACCAATTCGAGGCGGAGTTAGCCACAGGATCGACCTCAGCACAGTCGCAGAAAGAACAGGTTTTGTTTAACACAGAGCAGCTGAAGAACTTAGCAGAGTGGCCCCGCGGACCGGGAGAAGAAATGATTAACACTGGGGTTGTCAATGCCTTTTGTTTCGTGCTGACCGGTTAGTATAGGTGAGGGCCGGTTAAACAAGTTTCCCCAAACCCTAAACCGGAGTCCAAGGCGCGTACCGTGACATTAATCATCGCATTTAAGATTACAACTAATACGCTTGTCCATTAGGAGTAATACGTGGCGGGAGGCCATCATAAGTGGTATCAGAGCAGGTTTTTTTTGAGAAAATCAATGGATCAAGCAGAAGGTGAAGGTGAGGTAAGAGGAAGAGGAAGAGGAAGAGAAAGAGGAAGAGGCAGAGGACGATTGGTTCATAGACCAGTGGATGATGGATTAAGAGAAGAGATAAGAGTTTTGAGAGAAATATTAGCAGTGATAGAGGCTGGAGGAAGAAGAAATCCAGCGGATAACAGTGATGAAGAGGCAGTTGAGCCCGAGCAGGATGAGTATGAGGGAATGACACCAGAATTGAGGTTGTTAAAATCAGTTTTACTATCCAGCCATAAACCGAAACATGAGTTACCTACATATGATGGTAATCTATCAGCGGAAGTGTTGTTAGACTGGTTAAGTGAAGTGAACAAATTCTTTGAGTTTGAAGAGACCAGCGAAGATAAACAGGTGAGATTTGCCGCCACCAAACTGAAAGGACATGCGTCCTTATGGTGGGACAGTGTGCAGGCAGAAAGGAGGAGGTTAGGCAAACAGCCAATCAAGAAATGGGCTAGGATGGAAGCAAAGCTGAAGGAGAAGTTCTTGCCAAAGGACTATCATATAATGTTATACAGGCAGGTACAAAACCTGAAACAGAGGGGAATGACTGTGAGAGAGTTTACCGAAGAGTTCTACAAATTAAATCTGCGAGCAGGATATGTGGATGATACCTCAGAGAAGACGGCCAGGTATGTAAATGGCTTGAGAGGGGAGATTTTAGACGAAATTGGTATCCTTTCGCCGCAGACGTTAGAAGAAGCCTATCAGTTTGCATTGAAGGCTGAAGAGAAGATAAATAGGAAACAGAACTCCCGGAGAGGAGGAGGTTCTGGCATAGGCAAAGGCAAAGTGTATGGCAGAGGTAGAGGTGCAGCCGCAAATGAGGAGAGCAGCAGCTCTAAGTCTACTGGTACAGCAGAGAGAGACAACAGTAACCGGGAAGGACGACCAGCTCAGAGAGGACGAGGTTTTGGTCGGGGCAGAGGAACTGTCCAGTGTTACCGTTGTCATAAGTTGGGACATAAGTCTTATGACTGCCCAGAGGGTGAACCAGCAGGCGGAAGAGGAACCTATGTTACGCAACCAGAGGATGCGGAAGAAACACCTCAGGAAGCTGAGAACACACCTGAGATAGGTGAAGCCTTGGTGATGAACAAGGTACTATTGAAGCCAGCCAAGGAAGCTGCAGAGCCAGATCAGCGGAAAGCATTGTTTCGCACTGTCTGCAAATCTCAAGGCAAATGCTGCAAGGTGATTATTGACAGCGGAAGTACCGATAACCTGGTAGCTGTAGAGATGGTGGAAAAATTGGGATTAAAGAGACTGAAACATCCCACTCCCTACAAGGTATCGTGGTTGCAGAAGGGACATCAACTATTGGTTGATGAACAGTGCGAAGTAGAGTTTCAGATTGGGAAATATAAGGACAAAATCCTTTGTGACGTGATGCCCATGGATGTCTGTCATCTGCTGTTAGGACGACCATGGCAGTTCGACAGGGGGGCAATTCACGATGGAAAAAGTAATTGTTACAAATTTGTGAAAGATGGGATCAAGCATACGCTTGTACCCATCAAGGAAGAAAATACAGCAGAAGCTAGCGGAGTGAAGGCACTGCTGTTAGGAGGGAAAGAGTTCATTAAGCAGATTGAAGACAGCGAGATAAATTTTGCTGTCATAAGGAGACCAAGGACAGTGGTACTCCACACACAGGTTTCAGATTTACCAGAGGACGTTCAGAGGTTGCTACAAGATTTTGGAGACATTGTGGTGGATGATCTTCCGGATGAGTTGCCACCTAGAAGGGGTATTAGTCATTGCATCGACTTTATACCAGGGGCGAGTCTGCCAAACAAAGCAGCCTACCGTATGAGTCCCAAGGACCATGAAGAAATTAGAAAACAGGTCCAAGAATTGTTGGACAAGGGCTTGATTCGGGAAAGCATGAGTCCTTGTGCAGTACCCACTGTTTTGGCTCCCAAGAAAGGTGGGGAATGGAGGATGTGTACAGATTCCAGGGCTATTAACAAGATTACCGTTAGATACAGGTTTCCCTTGCCAAGGATGGATGATATGATGGATTGCCTAAGTGGAGCGACCTACTTTTCAAAGATTGATCTGAAAAGTGGGTATCACCAGATCAGGATTCGTGAGGGAGATGAATGGAAAACTGCATTCAAAACAAACGAAGGTTTGTATGAATGGCTGGTGATGCCTTTTGGTTTGAGTAACGCTCCCAGCACATTCATGCGATTGATGAATGAGGTGTTGAAAGAATTTAATGGTAAGTTTGTTATAGTTTACTTGGATGATATTTTGATATTCAGTAAAACGAAGGAGGAGCATTACAGACATTTACAGAGCGTGTTAAGAAAATTACAGCAAAACAAGCTGTTAATCAACTTGAAGAAATGTACCTTTTTTCAGAGGGAACTGATATATCTGGGTTTTGTTATTGCCGAAAATGAGTTAAAAATGGACCCAGAAAAAGTGGCAGCTATTGTTAGCTGGCCTTCTCCGAAGAGTTTGTTTGACGTGCGAAGTTTCCATGGACTTGCCAGTTTTTACAGGAAGTTCATTAGGAATTTCAGCGAGATTTGCGCACCCATGTTGGACACGATTAAAAAAGTGAATCAGCCTTTTCACTGGACAGCAGCAGCAGAAAATAGCTTTCAGGTCTTAAAGAAAAAGATTACTGAACGACCCATACTGAGACTGCCAGATTTCAACAAACTTTTTCAAGTTCGTTGTGACGCCAGTGGTACAACCATTGGAGCAGTACTCAGCCAGGAGGACAGACCAGTTGCTTACTTCAGCGAGAAGCTGAACGAGAGCAGACAGAAGTACTCGACCTATGACAAAGAATTCTACGCCATTGTGCAGGCTTTAAAACATTGGCGGCATTATCTACTAGGTAACGAATTTGTCTTATTTTCTGATAATTCTGCGTTACAGTATATCATGCAACAGCATAAACTAAACCATAAGCATGCAGCCTGGGTTGAGTATCTGCAAAGTTTCACTTTTGTACTAAAGCATATTAGTGGGCAGTCGAATAAAGTAGCAGATGCACTCAGTAGGAGAACATTATTATTGCAGGAGAGCACCATGCAAATCTTAGGATTTGAACACTTGAAAGAGCTGTATCCGACGGACAGCGAATTTATGGAAGCCTATGAGGCTTGTCAAAACCCGTTATTGCGAAATGACAGCAAGTGGTTGGACTATAACTTGCAGGAGGGTTTGCTGTTCAAGGGGGGACAGTTATGTATTCCAAACTGTTCCATGCGAGACAATATTATACAGGAAAAACATAGCGGAGGATTGGCAGGACACTTTGGGATTGACAAAACCATCGCTCAGGTACAACACTTTTATTTTTGGCCTAAAATGCAGCGAGATGTACAGAGATATGTGGCTAGGTGCAGAACTTGTCAATTGGCAAAAGGTCACAGTCAAAACACTGGCCTTTATATGCCATTACCAGTCCCTAGTCGACCATGGGATTCGGTCAGTATGGATTTTGTACTAGGATTACCAAAAACACAGCGCGGCTTTGATTCGGTGATGGTTGTAGTCGACCGATTTTCCAAGATGGCACACTTTGTACCGTGCAGAAAAACCAGTGACGCTACTTACATAGCGCACCTTTTCTTTACCGAGGTTGTACGGTTACATGGACTTCCACGAAGCATCGTTTCTGACAGAGATGTCAAATTTACTGGTCACTTTTGGAGAACCTTATGGAAGAAACTAGACACTCAATTGCAGTTCAGCTCCGCCTACCATCCACAGACAGACGGACAGACAGAGGTAGTGAACAGGAGTCTGGGAAATTTGCTCAGAAGTTTAACAGGTGAAAATTCTCGTACTTGGGATCGTGTGTTAGCACAGGCAGAATTTGCATATAATGATTCTCCCAACCGTAGCACAGGCTACAGTCCTTTCCAAATACTATACGGCATGCACCCGCGAGGAGTGCACGAGTTACGAGATTTGGGCAAACTGGAGAAGCGGAGTGCTGATGGGGAAGATTTCGCCCAAGCTATGAGCAAACTACATGAACAGGTAAAGCTTAAATTGCAGGATAGCGGCCAGAAATACAAACAGCAAACTGATACAAAACGCAGGGAAGTACAGTTTAATGTCGGGGATGACGTTCTCGCGTATTTACGCAAAGAGCGATTTCCTAAGCGAGCGTACAGCAAGCTAAAGTTCAAGAAAATCGGACCCTGCAAGATCATTCGCAAATTTTCTGCGAACGCTTACGAGATACAGTTGCCACCAGGAATTGGTATCTCCCCTATCTTTAATGTGGCAGATCTGTTCCCTTATATTGCAGGTTCAGCAGATGAAGCGGCGGCAGGAACACCACGGGACACCCAGTTGAAAGGAGATGTATGGACGAGACAGTTGCCGATGGCACCACCCGTCGAAATTGAAGGAATCTTAGACACACAGGTAGCAAAGCGTACACGGAGGAAGGAATATCTAAGGTATCTGGTGAAATGGAGGAACCGTCCAATAGAGGACAGTTCATGGCTCAATGAGACACAGATCCAGAAGGCAGGCTACTCTGTTAAAGACCTCATGGAACGGAGCCATGACTTTTTGTCACCCCGGGAGCCTGATGCAGGAGCATCCAGCTCTGAGGAGGCAGAGTAAGGCGCAGTCTCAAGCAGAATTTGGACAACTTGTCGGTTATTTTTTATTTTACTGTTTCTATTTACTTTTACCCAGCCTTACTTTCATTTTGTTTTATTTAGGAGTTAGAAACGAAAACACTGCTCTGTTAGATTAGTTTGATCTTGTTTACAAGAAGTATTGTGTTGGTTTAGAACAGTTATTAGCAAACAGTTGTCGATCTGTTGGGTTGTTTTCCAACCGAACAGGAACAGTTGGACACTCTGAATAAAAAGGACAAGGAAAGGATTGTAGGGGGTTCCTCTCTCAGTTGTGACAACAATAATAGAAACACACAGTCATTTTCTAGAAATACAGATTCCTTAATCACTTGTTTTTTTTTTCATCACTGTTACCAATATTGTAACACAATATAATATTCCTGTATACTGTAAGTTCCGGATATTTTTCTGTTTATTGTAAACTTCATTACAGCAGAAATCAGGTCGATTGTAAGTGGAGCGAGCGCAAGCAAATAACTCCCTCCCACCAACGCACAGACTCGATTGTACACACAAGTGTACACCCAGAGAAAGGCGCGGCAGAAAGATTGCAGGCAACAAAAATTACGAAAACCAGAAAGGCCACTAACAAGTATGTGTGAACGGAAAACAGGTATTCCAACGACGATTATTATACTTTCTGATAGCATCTTATAATCAAGAATAAGGACATTTCTTTCTTTTCATATGATAATGCAAAGAACAATTACAAGCAATTAGAAAGACGTAACAAGAATCAGAGTATTCTTTTCCATTTAATATATACAAAAGGACAGATAGTCATCGCATAACCAGAACTTTATGTAGTCATAAGACCTGAGTAACAAACTAAAACCAGATTACAGTCGAACACATGTATCATAAAATGCCTGCAAAGTGAATTCGGAATCCACCAAATATACTACAGGACGAAGACTGTAAAGATATCATGTATTAATCGATGAAGGCCGAATAATTACATTCATAACAGTTTAAGGAGGAGTGGACCAGGGTTTGGTCAAAACCCCCGGTTTAAAAACTGTGAACCAAGATAATCAAGTAGAGCAGGGGTTCGAAAACCACAACTATCAACCAAACAGAAGTAAAGACTGGATTGTATCCACAGAGCCGAAAACCAGAAGAACCCACGAGGGTTTGAAACAAAAGACATCATTTAAATAAATTACACAGAGAGAAAGTCGAGTTATGATTACAACAGCATTTCAAAAGCTTACAGACCGAGACCATACCCTACTGCACTAGAGGAAAGCTAAAGAAGCGACATAGACGATAACTACAACAACACAGGAGTATGCCAAGTCACTACCCGTGAGAAACGAGGGAATAACGCGAGCAACAGCGTCACGAAATTGACAACCGAACCAGCATTCACCTGCAAGAAGCAATGACGGAAAGTTAAACCCTGCACACACAAATACTTGTATTAAAACAGTAACGAATACAGGCGGATGAGAATATTGGGGTTTACCAGGCAGCCAGGCGACGAGGAGAAGACCCAACATATCAAGCATAATAACCTGAGGACAGTGGCCGAAACGGTCAGGGCCAATATAACGAAACGAAGTGGAAAATAGCATGGAGTGAGTATAATACCTGGTTATCGAAGTTGAACCAAAGCTGGAGGGACGACGGACCTGCTAGGTCCCAAAACAAATCGAACCATAAGTGAATAACCAGTAGCAAGGCGGAAACAAATCAGAAACCCATACTCACAGTATCAAAATCAACGCAACCAGTGATTGAACTCTTACAGGCGAAGGGGTTTACCATTGACACCATTTCGAGGCGGAGTTAGCCACAGGATCGACCTCAGCACAGTCGCAGAAAGAACAGGTTTTGTTTAACACAGAGCAGCTGAAGAACTTAGCAGAGTGGCCCCGCGGACCGGGAGAAGAAATGATTAACACTGGGGTTGTCAATGCCTTTTGTTTCGTGCTGACCGGTTAGTATAGGTGAGGGCCGGTTAAACAAGTTTCCCCAAACCCTAAACCGGAGTCCAAGGCGCGTACCGTGACATTAATCATCGCATTTAAGATTACAACTAATACGCTTGTCCATTAGGAGTAATACGTGGCGGGAGGCCATCATTTTCCTTTAACACAATGGCTTTGCTTTTTTTGGTTTATGGGTTTAAATATGATTTTTCAAGTTGGGATTATCTCGGTAACCAATGATGCTGACATTAACCAACGAATACAACCATGACCATGGAGATTGATTGGCGTATGTGTTGGTTAAGGTTTTCCTTTAACACAATGGCTTTGCATTTTTTGTTCCATAGGTTTAAATACTATTTTTCAAGTTGAGATCCATGACCATGGAGATTGATTAGCGTATGTGTTGGTTAAGGTTTTCCTTTAACACAATGGCTTTGCATTTTTTTGTTCCATAGGTTTAAATACTATTTTTCAAGTTGGGATTGTCTCGGTAACGAATGAACTTTTCAGGTTTCCCCTTTAGCTCATCATGAATTGCTTTTCATCATGCCGAGAAATTATGTCGGAGTTTCTTACCATGCCAAGATCCAAAAATGCAGCTAGAGCTATGTTTCTTTTCATATTACTATTTATTCAATTTCAATTGTAATTAAAAAAATAAGTTAGTAGTGTATTAATGGGGTTTTATGACTGATTGGATTATGTGTTGCTTAAGGTTTTCCTTTAACACAATGGCTTTGCTTTTTTTGGTTTATGGGTTTAAATATGATTTTTCAAGTTGGGATTATCTCGGTAACCAATGAACTTTTCAGGTTTACCGTTTAGCTCATCATGAATGGCTTTTTATCAAGTCAAAGATAAAGATATTATTTCAAAGAGTTTCTTGACAGGCCAAGATCCAAAGATGTAGCTAGAGCTATGTTTCTTTTCGTATTATTATTTATTCAATTTCAATTATAATTAAAAAAGAATTGTTAATAGTGTATTAGAGGGGTTTTATTGAAAGAAATACCATACCACGTAAGTTTATATTGAGATATATATATTGAATAAAAAATATATTGGGGGATATATAGGGGTAAAGAGTTTTATAATGGTAGGTATAAAAAATAAAGCTCAAAGTTAATGCAAAATATAGAAGAGTATAAAAAATGTTAATGAAGAAATAGATATCTTCAAGATCTAGTGGAAATAGGGGTTTTGAAATTCAGAGTGTATATTGATTTGTATTGATGAAGGTTAAATAAATGTAATTTTTAGAGAGATATTCCAAAAATAGTGACATAAAAAATATTATTTAATATATAATAAACAATGTGATAAGTCAAAAATTATTAAATAAAACCATAATATATATATTTTTTATTTTATAATAATATTTTTATAAGATTTTATAATAAATTTATTTTACCATAAATTTTATATTATAATATAAAAATTTTCATACAATTAAAAAATCCTTCGGTTTTTTAGTACTACCAATTACATGCATTTTGTTAGGATCGCCAAGTGCATATTCAAAATGGGTGATTATGATAACTACTTGGCCACAAGAAAAATGGTTTTGTATATTTAGAGATACGATAACTGTTTATATCGAAGTAAAATATATATTCATATTATTTCTTACTATTAATTTTTATCAACATCTTATTAAAAGATATAAATAAAATAAATTGACATAATATTATAAATTTAATTATTTGGAAAAATTAAGATTTTCTATAAAGAAATAGGAGAGTAGTCATTATTTGACACACCAAAATTGTGTTGAACTTTCAATTAATTCAATGTAATAGTACATATAAATACATGAACATTATCTTAAAATAAACACATTATCTCAATGACACAGGTAACTAATTGGAAAAATATCTTAATCACACACCAATCTAGGTGCTAACAAGTTGGAGAAGATATCTTATAGTCCAATTAGATCTTATAACCTTCTAAACCATAGTAGAAAACAACTCATGTAGAGATAATTTCTACATTGCAATAACTAGTACATTAGCAAACAATAACCTTATGGTATTATAAATAATCCCATATTAAAAATAAGATAACTAGGGGTTAAAAATTCCCTGAACACCCCACTTTTAATGAGTACTTGTCTCGATATATGTTAGGTAAGGTCATCATCAACATCTTTCTAGCTTCAAACTTTGTTTGGTTATCACCTATTCCTCTGAAAGGTATATCCTTCTCACTATGATCTAAGTTCCTAACATCATTGGACATAGACAACACTTGGAATATCTCATAACCCTCGTAAAGGCTTGATGATGAACTTTCAAATTTTAGATCTCCTTGGAACTATTGGATAGAAATCCCCACATGCATATTTCATAACCCCAATGATGTATAGTTTCTTTAATTTGTGGACATCCTAAACTATTTAAATTATCATCCATCTTGAGTTGAACCTACACTTTATCCTTTCTAACTTTGGAGATACTTTCCTTCTTGTTCCTATGGATTCATGCACATGCTAAGCATTTCTTTCATCTTTGTTTAATTTTCATCTTAGATCTTCCTTACTTCACCTATCATTTGTTCATCACTGTTTCTAACAAAATAACTTCACTCATATTGAGATCATTAGTTTCAATATATTTTAATGATTCCAAGAATTATAAAGTATGAATATAGAACCCCACCAAATACAATTTTAACATCACCAACTGACAAAAGGAATAGATCCACTAAATTAACCATGCATTCAACTAGCACATAGGTCACACAAAAAACCAAATAAAAAAGGGTTATCAACTAATAAAAGTGTTATATTTTTTAATCTCTGATATCATAAATTCTCTAATACCATGAAACAACATCTAGTTGTGACAAAAAACTATTAGAAATCACAAGAAAATAAGAGAGAAGAGATAATGAAATGACACTTAAATAGACTAAGTGGATAAATATTAGTTTGAATTCACTTTTATTACATTGCTTGACTTGAGGAAAATTAAATAGCACTCTCATAGAAAGGAACAGGAACAATGTAGACCGAATGTTATTGTTTCTTTGATGTATTTCTTGTTGGCATGTTCATTGATGAGGAGGATATAATATGATCAGGATTGGTGATGAAGAGTTGACACAGGTTCAAGGGGAACATCTTCTATGCTTCCAATGGCTCATTGTTAACATTATGGTTTCTTGGGAACTACTTATCTGACATTGGTTTATTACATAATGTTTATCTATGATGAGTTTATGTTTGTTGTTTTCGTGATTAGTATTATTACATTTTTTATTTAATGCATTGCTTACTTTTGGAAGATATATATGTTGTTGACACTATGCCATGGTCGATGTTGATTGATATTCAATATGTTGATGATTAGTTGTATTATACTTAATGGCTTGTGACACTATAGATCTTCTTTATCATCACATATGTTGTTGATGAGTATCATGGAAAGTAATAAATGTGATATCATATGCTATTGTTGATGGATTTCTTGAATGTTGATCATGAAGAAACAAGAGCACATGTATAATTATGTATCATCATATTTAGATGTATGTATCATGAAGAGATTCCTGTTGTAAACATTCTCAAATTTAGTCATGTACGGGCTACTAGGGATCAAAGTCGTGTCTTGTATTTAACCCTCTTTCTTTGGGTGATTGATGTAAACTTGGGTTCATAGATTCAGTGGTTGATGATAGTCATGCTTATAGGAGAATTATATACCATTCATATGTATCTATGTACAACCATGCATGTACTTCCTAAAGACTTGTACTTCAGTTCATATCTCTGGAAGGTACAGTATATGCTCACGGGGAGCATGGCCAACATGAGTGTTCATTGTCATATCTTGTAGCCAAATTCTTTATTTTACACCAATAGATCAGATTTATAGCATTGAACATTTCAGTGGGGGGGGGGGGGGGGGGCAGACTTCTCTCAACTTGGTCCTACCCTTTTCCCTTGATGTCAAAAGGGGAGAGAAGGACTTGGGATTTTGCAAGAGGTTGAAATCAAGCCTAAAGGGGGGGATTTTTGAAATTATGGCTAATGTTTTTTCCTTAATGTCAAACTCATGGTATTCTTTCTACATTATGGTTGAGTGAAAAACTAATGTGACTAGCTAAATCCTGGATGGAGAATGTGCTTAATGATTGTATAGGTCTTGCAAGAGCTCTCATGGTTACAAAGGAACTATAGTGGTTTATTGAAGTGTTGCAAGTAATATGAATGGTTTTACAAGTGTTGTAGAGGACGAGGAAGAGTATTGGTAGCTTATTCAAAGGTTGCATTTGAAGTAGATTGAAAAAGGTGAAGTTTGTGAACCATACGCCACTTTTGTGAGAGAAAGTCATGTATACGTAGGTATCAAGAACAAGAGTCACATATATGAAGGTATCAAGAGTCACATATATGATGGTATCATGAAAAAGAGTTGAATATACGTAGGTTTCATGAACAAGAGTCACATACATGACTCTGGACATTGAAAATAAAAAGCCATGAACATTTCCCATGGTAATCTTCGACAATTTTGTGTTAGCAACATCTATTTGGTTCCGTCAACTAATCCCATCAACAAATCCAACGGATTTTCCTGTGGTATTAGAAAGGAAAAGAGATTATAAAAGGAGAAGCATATTAATCAATTATGTGTGCATTTTTTTATGAGCTATGCGATTTGATTTGGTTTGAAACAAGTGTGAACTAAGGCATAAGGATTGAAGATAGCATGAGTGTGTAGATCTGATGCAAATCAAGGATACAATATGATGGAAAGTTAAGTTTGTTGTGTGCCGTGACTTAGAAATGTTGATCTTTGTGTTGTAGGGGTTTGTAGATTTGAATGTTCTAATATGATTTGGGTGCAGGATGGAGGACAAAAGTTCATGAATCTAAAGTGAATAATGTTGTTGATTTCCTTTTCATTGTCCTCTACAATTGGTTTCACAGATTCCTATTCTAGGGTTTTCATTATTTTAGTTGTTATCATTCATATGATTCATAGAGAGTTTGGAACAAATATGGTTTGATTGTTGTTACAGAATAACCACATGTTTGTCGACTTATATTGCATTAAGTTGTACTTGCAGAGATTGTTTTTTCATTGATGAGAGTTTTAATATAATGAAATCTATACATGGGTTTTGTTCTTGAATAATGCATACATACATAGATCATTCTTATGAAAGTAGCGTATACTATATGAGTTAATGTGGATTCATTAATATTGATGTGTGTTATTGGTTCTGGTTGATTGTTGTTATTGTGATACATGAGAGTGTTTAGTTGACAATTTTTTTTGCTACTAATTTATAAGTATATTGATGGTAGATAAGATTTGAGTGGCTTGGCATTTGGAATCTTGATAAAAGTGTTATAGAAAAGGATTGAATGGATTGATATTTAGCATCTTGATTAACTTATTGTGGAGAAGGTTTGAATGACTTTGTTTGTGACATCTTGATGATCGTGTTGTCAAAATGTTTTAATATATTTAACACAGTAAACTTAGATTTGTAAGTTTTTTTTGTGCATAATAAATGTGTATATACGCAGGTCCCTTTAATGGAATTCGTGTATATATTCTGAGTTAAATTTGGACATGGTTTGTGGTGTTGTTTTGTTATGATAATGAATTGATATTTAGAGAGCCTTGTATAGTTTGTTGTTGATTGTTAAGGATGTCTTAGTCTGGATGTTTGGAATCTATTTTAGATTGATTGACTACTAGGGTTTTCTGTCTGGCTTGATTGACTACTAGGTAGGAGCCTGCAACTTGGTAAGAGTCTGCTATTTGTGCAAGATGTAAGAACAATTTTTGTTTATAATAATAATAATATAATAAATAATAATAATAAGAGACAACAACAACGATGTTTTTCTCCCAAATTAGGTTTCCACCTCAATATTCGGTTTCCCTATGCATTTTGCATTGATGTGTTGATGATGTGCTTATATTCTCTTATGGTGAATACTGCTCATGGTTAGTGCATAATGTATGGCTAATGGTGTAATGATTTATATAAATTTATAAAATTGTGAAAAATCAAGTAATCTACATATACATTGTTTGTGTTCATTAATAGTGCGTACATAAATTAGTTTCTTAAAGGAAATTGATGTATAACTTTCTAAATGTTCAATTTAAGATTAATAGGAATTAAATATTTAAACCCCCCCCGGACTCCCCTCTCAATATTTCTAACACACAACTTGAACCTTAGAAATTTCTCTTAAAGACGATGTGATGGACGATAGATGATATCCATAAAACACCATAAATGGGGTCATTTTTGCTATGTTATGGAAGGAAGTGTTATACCACCATTTTGCCAGGGGTAACCACTTTATCCATTATGTTTTTTTATTAGATACAAAACAACGAAGATATCGTACCAAATATTTGTTCACTGTCTTAGTTTTCCCATTAGATTAAGGATGATAATATGAGATATGAGCTAATTGAGTATCAACACAAGTAAATAATTTTGTCCAAAATATTCTAATGAAAATGGGACCTCTATACTTACCATAATCTTTGGGTTTCCATGTAGATTTTGAACAATTTACGTAAACACAATAACAACTGTATTGGACTTGAAGGATGCAATAGTGCACAAAAGTGTGCATACTTGGTAAGTATATCAATTATCACGATGATGAGAATATTTCTTTCAGACTTGGGTAAACTTATGGTAAAATCTATTGAGACCTCTTCCCAATGCTGACTTGGAAGGCTAATGGTTTTAAAAGACTTGGGGTATCAATTGTCTTAACTTTATTTTCTTGGAAAACTAAACATTCTACCACAAACTTTCGAATACCAGATTTAAGTCCATCCCAAAAAAATTCCTTCTTGACCCAATGGTAAGTTTTAAAAAAATTTGAGTTCCCTTCTATAGGAGAGGTGTGAAATTCTAAAATAACGTTTGTTTAAGTTGGGAGTTCTTACATAGATATAAGTGATATTTGTACCACAATGAATCATATTTTCAAATAAATGAATTAGATGCACTGAGATCTTGTTGCAACTTATAAATGAGCATCCATACCTCTTCGTCATTCTTCCATTCATCTCTTGCTTCAATTATTTGATCAGGTTGGATAATAGAAATGGCATAGATAAATGCTTCCACATCCACATCACTTCGTGTGAGTGCATATGCAACAAAATGTATCTTCACTTTTTTATAGATGATTTCAAAGTCATAACCCAACATCTTTGTGACCCATTTTTTCTACTCTTCGAAAGATAATATTTCTTCTAAGAAGTATTTAAGACATAATGATTTTTTTTTTACCTTGAAGTGTCTTCCCATTAGGTAAGGGCACCATTTCTTTAGCGCATGTAGTATTTCCACATTTCCTTCTCATAAATAGGTTTCTGTAAATACTTTCCCTTAATTGGATGACTTTCAAAAGCAATGGTTTTTCCTTCTTGCACTAAAACAACACCAGTGCCATTTCTTGAAGCATCACATTCCACAATAAATGTTGTTTTTAACTCTAGTGTAGCTAATATCTAAGCTCTACACATTGCCTCTTTAAGATGTCCAAAGACCTTAGTTGCTTTTGGAGGCCAAAAAAATGGATTTTTCTTCAATAATGTTGTTAGAGGTGCTGCTATATTCCCATAATTCTTAACAAATTTGCAATAATACCCTGTCATCCTGATAAATCCTCGAAGCTGCATTAATGTTATGGGGATTTTCCATTCCTTGATGGCTTTAATTTTGTTAGGTTTTGCCTTAACACCCTCATAGGGTACAATATAACCCAAATATTCCACTTCCCATACTCCAAAAAACATTTGGAGGATTTTGCATGTAATTGCTTCTCCTCCAATAGTTTGAGCACTCTTTAACATGTTGAATATGCTATTTCTAATACTTTCTATAGATTAGTATATCATCAAAAGATACTAACACAATTTTTCTAAGGAAGGGTTTGAAAGTGGAATTCATCAAACCTTGAAATGTGGAATGCACAAATTAGTAAGGCCAAAAGGCATGACCAAAAAATCCTAATGACCTTCATGAGTTCTAAATGTTGTTTTTGGAATGTCTTCTATCTTCATTCTAATTTGATGATATCCTGAACGAAGATACAACTTTATGAAGTAAATTGTTCCATGTAGTTCATCCAACAATTCATCAATGAAGGGAATGGGAAACTTATCTTTAATAGTGAGATTTTTGAGCTCTTTATAATTAAAACACATATGCCATGATCCATCCTTCTTATGCACCAATACTACTAGAGAAGAGATATAACTTTGGCTAGTTTGAATTATACTTGCCTCTAGTATTTCTATAAGCATACATTCAATTTCACTCTTATAGGCGTAAGGATATTCATAGGGGATAATGTTTGGAGGAACACTTCTTGAAATCAAGTGAACATCATGATCATCATTACAAATAGGTGGGAGACCTTTGGGAGTCTCATGATTACAAATAGGTGGGAGACCTTTGGGAGTCTGAAATACCCTGGAATGATTATCAAGGATTCTTTATAGATCTTGAGAAATGTATGACTTAGACATTTGAACATCTAGTGAACATAATTGTGTAATTACCCCCTATTCTTCCTTCATCAAAATTTTTGTCATTCTAGTAGATCTAATTATCTTCCTAGGTTTCCCTGCGATAATCCTTAATTCAATTTCCCTTCCTTCCAAGAAAACATTCAAGAAACTTTATTGTAAATTAAAAGTTATCGTCCCCAAATATTGTATCCATTAGAATCAATAATACAACATCTGCACCAACCATTAGAATGGAAAGCATTGGATTGTTCAATACAAATTTCCCCATGGTTAGATTGATATTATGACACTTCCCTAAGCAATTTATTGTTCCTCCATTTGCAACCATCATTTGACACTTTGGTGCTCAGTATAGAAATAGATTTGAATCCTTGACTATCTTACAATGAATAAAATTATGTCTGCTACCTGAATTAATCAACAATGTTACCTTTTTCTTCTTGATATATCCTTCTATCTTGAGATTTTGAGTGGTAATTCACGCCAATGCATCACAAGATATGGTCATATTCATTTATTCTTTTTCAGCCCCTGGGGTTGTTTCCTGATGTATATCTTCTTCTTTTGATGTTTCTTGTTCCTTTTGTTTCACCTCTTCACAGTCTCTATAAAATAATTTCTTCTCAGCACTCTTATGACCTTTAGTTTATTTTCTAACACAACTATAACAAATACATTTTTCTCTTTCTTCCACTATTTTTTGTGGTATAAACCTTATAGGTTCTTAGAAGCTAGGAACAAGAACACTTCCATATTTATAGTTTTGAGTGGTAGACCTCCTTGTTGCCATAATTTTGTTTTCAACTTTTCCTGCCACCCTGGATGCATTCTCCAATGAGTTAGGTTCTCAAAGGCAAACCTCATGTTGGATGATATCCTTTAAAGTACCTATGAAGACATCAATCAGACAATGCTATGGGATATCAATTACCTTGATATTCAATCTTTGAAATTCCTCAATGTGCTCCCCAACTGAACTCTTTTGTTTAAGATTTATTATTTGGGTAAAGAAGGTATTTCTCTTTGTATTTTCATAACGTGCTATAAATTCCTCCATACAAATTATCCAAGTGACTAGTGATTTAGGAGAACAAATTATTTGATACCATACAAATTCATTTGGTTCTAAATATAAATATGCAATGTGTACCTTTTGTGTGCATTGCACATCGTGTAGATCAAAGAACTGCTCCATTTGTAGTATCCATGTTACCAAATCCTTTCTATCAAACTTCCTCATATCAATCAATGATTAGAATGTGGTTAATATTCAACTCTATGTTGGAGTATCTATAATCATAATTCATTTTCCTTTTGTCCTCATACTCATTTTCACACTATGAAGCTTTTGTTGCAACAACTTTGTCAAACATTTCTTCAACCCTTTTGTCTTGACATTCAAATTGCTTCCATGTCTGCTTTTAAACTATCATACCAAACTCCTATGTCCTTTTTAATTTTTCTTCTAAACCATCCATTTCCCATTTTAAGCTATCCATCTTAAGAGTCATCATTGCTTCCAATTCGCTTTTGGTTAATGTTTGCAAGAGCGAAATTTGTTGCACTTGGTCTCATAATTTTGATGTATCATGTTTCATTTCTTCTTATTCTTCATGTGCCATACTAGAGCTTTTTATTGGCTTACTAGGTGTATCCATTTTTTTGTTTCAAGGAATTTTAGAACCAAATAATGATATATGTTCTTCAATATTCCCTTTGAATCACTTCAAATTGAAATTTCACACAAAAGTTATGCAAATTAAAAAAAATACACATGTTTTTCTTGTTTTCAGAGCTCGATCTTGAAACTATTGTATCGCTATAATTTCAGCCTCCCAAGATATGAAATTTCATCCCAAGGTATCCCTCTATGTATTCTTTTTAACCCCACTAGTTAGACCAATATTGTATTCTTTAAGAGGAAGTTATGCCAAAGCTCCCACAATGGCCTCATTATGGACTAGTTCAATAGAGAAAACTTGTATGTTATGCCATGTGTCATTGTTTTAATTTTTGGCCCTAAAATTGGTAGAAAAAAAACTAAAATATGTGTAATTTCTGTCATTTTTTACGAAATTCAAATCCGATTCTTGAAGAGAAAGTTATGATTATTTTCCTCGAAACACCTATTTGAGACTGAATTTTGGAGCATGCAGAAACCCTAACTTTTTTGGACCATATCTACGAAAATATAGTAAAACAACGTATGATATTTTTACATGATGTTGATCATGTTTTTGAACATCCATGTCATTGAAATTTTAGCTTTTGAAGCCTCGCGGGAAAAAAGTTATAGCGAAAATTCCTAGATGAGTTGTTTGAAGAAGTGAAACCTTATGATCCAAAGCTCTGAAACCAAATGTTATGTGACGAGATCACAAAACAAAAGAAAGGATGGATCAACAACTTGAAAATAATTCTCTCTAAGGGGGAAGCCTCCTTTTAAATCACATAAATGAATAATTCTTGGATGATTCAAATGAAAAGACCTAATTGCTATATATAGGAGTCTAAAGGGTCAAAATATAATTTGGGCCTACACAGCAATAATAATATAATGACACAACAATAACAATAATGAGCTTCTATGGGGCAGACCTTCTGTGGGGCACAACAATAACAATATGGGGGCTACACTAGTATTATAGGAACCTAACAAATTCAATGTCCAAATACTTGTGAAGAGGAACTACTTACCATTTTCATATTTGACTGTCATGCTTATATACTTATTACAAATACCTTTGTTTTCTTATAGTAACTCTCATTTAAGAATAGATGCAACATTTATTTAAGATATCAAGATATTTTTAATAACTATCTTTCTACTTTCTTTGTGAGAAAAATCTATCTTTTTGCAACATAATATCATTTGCATAAAAGAAATTGCACATGCCTACTCCCTATCTTTCATATCCAACATCTACAAATAGTTCAAACAATATTAATGTAAACATTATTAAATTTGACTTTCCAATTTTTCAATCATTATAAATACTATTAATATTTTTTTATATAAATTGAAAGCTAATTTTATCTGATCCAATAATTTTATAATTTATATCTCAAATTTTCATTTAAAAAACTTATCCCACAAAAGATTTAACAGAATCTACGCTATAAAAAATCAGTATTACATTTCTCTTATAAATTACTCATCAATAATGGATTGCTTAGGTTAATTAGGTAAAAAAACCACTTGAGAAACAGATTTTATTTTAAAGAATCCTTCCGCTCTATTATGGTTGCTAAAACTTTGAAATAAATAAGTTATAGTTCTATGGTTCTTATGCAAAACTAAATGTAATCTTTTTATTGCCAAATAGTTTGAAATAAATACCTTATGGTTCTCAGGTTCTTAGATATTATTTAGATCATCACTTTACCTAAATCGATATCATTTTCTAATTCGTTGATTGTTTCTTTAAACACATCCTTGACAAGCGCATGCAAAACTAAATGTAATTTTTTTATGATTTGATTAAAAATAAATGTAAAACTAATTCTTATAATCTATTTATGATTCGATTAAAAATACATGTAAAGCGAGGTTGCTGCATGCTTCACGGCATTTAAAGATGGCAATGAGCTCAGGGCACCAGGAATATCATGCTCAATCACATCACGCATCGAGCAACCCTCCAATTAATATAGAGTTAGGAAGATATTCAGCTTTGATAGGTCAAAATTTTACATGACTCTTTTCGATGGCCAGTGTTAATGAGTAGCCACTGGTCGATAATGTTATTAAGCGGAAACTTTGAGGGAGAGTCCATCCTTAATTTTTATAAGATTTTTTTTAGTATTAATTTGGTAGTAAAATAGGTTTTTTAAAGTTTTATTGCATTTATTTTAAAAAGTGGGAGTAAAAAATATTTCCTCCAGTAATTATGGATTATTATATTGAATCATACTATAATTATTATATTGAATCATATTTTAGTTAAGTAATATGGAACTATTTTGGAAAAGAAGAGTTTTTTTATTGTAGATATCATTTAAGTGTAAATCATGTAGTTACTCTTAAGATTATTGTGGAGTGTCACAATAATGAAATTAATATTGATTGTTCTTTTATTTATTTTAGAAAAGATTTGATATTGTTCCAAAGATAAACTTGTGTAAGAGGTTGGACGAAGGTGGTTGTGACAAGTTTGCATGAAAATGTTATTGCCAAGTTTAAGACCATTGCAAGGTGGTTGGAAGAAATTAACTACAATCTTTGAGTCAAGCAAACTTGTCCCTTGTTTATTGCAGAGTCACAATAATGAAATTAATATTTTTTGTTATTTTATTTATTTTAGAAAAGCTTTGATATTGTTCCAATGACAAACTTGTGTAAGAGGTTGGATGAGGGTGGTTGTGACAAGTTTGCATGAAAATGTTATTGCCAAGTTTAGGACCATTGCAAGGTGGTTGGAAGAAATTAAATGCAATCTTTGAGTCAAGCAAACTTGTCCATTGTCCCCTACTCTTTCTGACATACATATTGATAAGTTAGAAGAATGGTTGGAAGATGCATGTTGTGTTGGTCTCGTGCTCATTGGTATAGTCATAACTACTCTAATTTATGTTGACAATGTTGCTCTTTTGGCAAGGATTCATTACGATCTTGGCATGCAAATAAGAATCTTCCAAGAGTTTTCTTCCATTATGGGTATGATTGTAAATACCTCACAAAACATAAGTCATGATAATTAAATTTAGAAATATCACATATGATACTTTAATATATGACAATGACAACTTAGAGGAAGTCCCTTCATGCAAATATCTTGAATCGGTATCCATCACAAGCTCAACTAATTATAGCATTGAGAAAATGATAAATAAATGATGGAAAACTTATTATGGGCTTGAAAGTAATTATAAGTAAGTATATCTTTATATTTGGGATCAAAAGAAACTACTCTTTGAGATTCTCATCACTCATATTATTTTATATGGATGTGAGGCTTGGAGTTGCAATATATCTAGAGATACATGGAGGAGGTTAGAACATTCCCAAAAGAATTTTATAAACTATAATATCAAGATAAAAGACAATACACCATATCATATCCTCTTGATTGAAGCAATTCTTACCCCATTGATAGAATGGCTATGAATAGTTAACTTATGTATAACAAGAAGTTAAAGAACATGAAAGATGAGAGGTTTCCTAAAATTTCTTCTAAGCCTTGAAAGAACGCCATCTTTATCTCAAGTTGGGGTAGCATTAGGATTCCAAGTAGGGGTAGCATTAGGATGCCCAATCTTGGCTATAATATTGGGAGAGAAAGGAGGAGACCATTTTGTAGAATAAGGACAGTATTAAAAATATTTTTACATCAAAATTTAGGGAGAAGTTGTGGGGTGATAAAGACCTAGAGGGAAAAAGAAAACTAAGATATTATAAGGAGGTGATGAATCCAAATCTTGAAAATAAAATATATCCCCCTATCTTGACTAGTGTAGAGAAGAAAATAAGCATTGTTAAAATAAGAACAAATTCTCATGAGCTTCATAGTGAAGCTAGACATTGGTAAATTCCCAAAACACTATGGGTGGAAGAGTCTATTACCTTTGTGACACTAACATGGCAGAACATGAAAAGCATTTTGTTTTAGAATTTCCAACTTATACTCCCATTAGATTTAAATTTCAAAATATTTGTCACACTACCAAACTTCTTGACTTTTTAAGTCAATAAAACTATGGTGATTTTGAATTTTTTTTTGAGCATAGAAATCAAATGCTAAATAATTCTAAACAATATTACCTTCTTAAGGTTATATAGACCATTTAGGCCTTAGTGGACTTTAATCATTGTTGTTATCATAATCATGAACAACTACATTGTGATTCATCTTTAATGGCCGTATTGAAGTGGTCGTCATAAAATTTGAATATTGATAACACTGTTGTCAATTTAGACATAGGTTAATTGGGCCATAGTTTAATGAAGTGATTTTTTTGTCATTTTTGATAGATTTTGCTTGAAATTCACTTAAAATTTTGAAAAGAAAAATAGTTTTAAGTTGTTCAGTCTATATAATTAGAGTGTCCTACAACTACACGAAATGTTAAATCCATTTTTTTACATTTTTATTTAAATAACATTCAAATCTCACCAAAAATCATGTACCTAATTTAACAAAAAAATACTAAATTGGTAATTGAAAATATAACATTAAAACTTTAACAATTTCAATATCTTTCAACAAAATGACTATATGAAACCAATACCTATCCAAATTGGAGAAATTTAACATGTTTTGTAAAGATATATGCAATTTCAATGATCATATTGAGTATAAATTTGTTTTAATCTCTTTCCAACCTATGTCTTGTCAAATTGGACAAATTTAATTTTGTTGCGTAAATATATGTGCAATTTTAGTCATCATATTTGGTAAAAAAATGCAATGCAATTTGTTGAATTCCAATATTATGATCGTCAGTTCATCATTGGAACTAAAATGGATGGGAGATTAGGACTATTTTTTCAGTAAATAGATCAAATTATTGCATTGATATGAATGTTATATATCAGATCAATCTCCAACTATGGTAACAAACTATTGAAATTAACTAACGAATACAACCATGAGCATGGATATTGATTGACATATGTGTTGGTTAAGATTTTCCTTAACAAAATGGTGTTTTTTGTTTTTATAGATTTTGTTGACGCTGTGATCAACACCCTACAAAATTTTGCTCACACTTGAATTTTGGATCCTACTGAAGATCTTACGGTCTATCGTCTTATGGTTATTCCATGGTAATTTGATGTTTTGTAAAGTGTTTAAGTCTTGTTCCTTGTTTTAAACTATTAAGTCACTTGCACACACATGCTCAGTGTTTGATGAGTTCATGAGAACACTTCCTTTATGCAAGCTTGGACAAGCATAGAACTGTCCATCAAGATTTGACTTGGGTGATGTTCAACTCATGTTGATAGTCAGTGCACACTTTTATTGAGATCTCTCCTCACTTTGTTGTGTTTGTACTTCCATTTTGGTGAGTTTCCTCAATTGTCGTCTTTTGCGCAATTTTTATTTCACATATGCTATTGTTTCTTTTGCTCGCATTACTATAATAAGTGTCATTTTCATGTTATTTTCACTTTGGCATGTGTTGCTTCCAAGGTTGTTAGCATTTTTCAAGTGTCATCTTCATTTTGTCCTCTTGTCACAGGTGTTGTTTTTGTGTTTTCACTCCTGCATGTGTCACACATTTGCATATCAGCAAAGTTGGTTCTAGCACACTCTTCTACATTAGGTGGTCTTACATATCATTGGAATATGCACTAGACACATTCCTAAAACTTAGCACACCTTTTTCCCACAATCATCACATCTATCATAACTTGTGTTCTAAGTGTTGTAATGTGTCGTTTCAATTGTCACACTTAGAAATGGGTGTCTCTTTGTTGCTCTTTTAAGGTATGACTATTGTTCATGAGTCCTATGCATTTTGTTAGCTTGTATTAATGGAATTTATGTGTGCAGTCCATGTTTGAGTTGTGTTAGGATGGATTTCTTTCTCCTACTCTACTTGTCCCACACTTAGCCATTTTGAGAGCTCTTCTTTGTCCTTAAGCCCAGTGCAAGTTCTAAAGGCATTAACCCCTTTACTAAGTGATGAACACAAATTACTCATGAGCCTCATTGACATATATTTCCTCCCGTAATTTTGCACTAAGTATTTTTTAAGGTCTTCTCCCTCTCACAATGCGTTGGTATTTCCTAAGGATAAGTCACCTAGCCAAGTGTTGCCTCCCTCAGTGAACAACACATTTTAGATGAAAAAGTAGCCACTGCGGGAGAGAACTATGCTCTCCCAAGGCTTAACACACTTTGAAACAATGAAGCACACTTAGAAACAATAAAGAACATTCAAATGCTCAGCAAAAAGAGTACACTTCATAACAAAAAGGACCCTTTAAGCACACTTCGAAACAATGAAGCACACTTTGAAACAATGAAGCATATTTCAAAACAATGAAGATCCACTGTCTCTTAAAAAATCACATGGCACACTCCTAAAGCCTAAAATTTTTGAGTGCATGATGCACTCATCAAGCATGAAGCCTCCCCTTAGAGCACACTGAAGACTCATGAAGCACGAAGCCTTAAGGCATATGTCGCATTGTTGAACCACAAAGCCTTCATTTGAGCAAATGGCACACTCATGAATCCTAAAGCCTTTGAGCACATGGTGCATTCTTGAAGCACGAAGCTCTCATCCTTCCTTTTGAGTGCATGGCACACTCTTAAATCAGGAAGGCTTCATCCTTCTCTTAAATAACACATGGTGTAATCATAAACCCTTAAGCCTTTATTTGAGTGCACTCGTTTAGCTCTAAGAACTGCACCCTCCTATTTCATCTTAAGCACACAAAAGCACTACGAAGGCTCAAAGCCTGACCCCTTCATCCCTTTGGTGTGCACCGTTGCACCCTCCTTATTTCTCTTGAGTGCATTAGCACACTTGAAAGGCTTGAAGCCTAACCCCTTCGTCCCTTCAATGTGTGACCTTGCACTCTCCTTAGCTTCCTTGAGCGCATGAACAACATCTTGACCCAGCAAATGATTCTCCTTCATGCTTCAAACTTGCACCCTATACCCTTGAGTTCTCTCTCTTATGCTAGAGCGCACAAGCACACCTTAAAGCCCTCTTGTGATCCTTGATGAGTTTGACCATGTCCCCCTAATCAAGCCTTCTTGTTTTAACCCTCTCACAGTCCTATCATGGTGCAGATTATTTCATGAGCTAGGTAGTGATAGCATATATGTTTCTAGACTGATTTTTCCTCTACATTTATGATTTGCATTGGTAGGAGTACCTTCCTAGCATGACAAGGTGATTCTAAAGAGAAGATAGCAAGGAGGGAGCATAAAGAAACACCTGCAGAGAAGAAGAAAAAAAGAGGGCTATCACATTGACATGAAGCAAATCATGGATCGAGATAGAATAAAGACATTACATGATGACTTAGAGGATTTTGATATTTATTAAGACCCTTTGGAGGGTGAAAATGAGAAACAATGTGGATCTTTCATAAAGATGAAGCATATATCATATCTATCATCAAGAATGTAAGATGAAGTAACAAGGAAGACAACTTGGCATTGCCACCTCATCATGAAGTTCATGTCATCATTGTCAAGCTGTATTTTGTACCAGTGTCATCATAATAGTCAATGTGTGTTCATGTGTCATGCTACATCACCATGTGGAATGTAATGGTGTATTCTCAATAAAAGGAAAAAATGTAATGTGTGGAAGTCCAAGAATCATATGTGGAACATGAAGAGTCATAAGTCATATATCTCCAAAAGTCACATTGGGAAGTCCAAATGTCATTTAGAAGTTCAAGAGTTTTTTAGAAGTCCAAAGGATATATTAAGAAATCGAAGATTCATGAGGGTAGTCCAAGATTCATGAGGATATGAAAGGTGATTCCTCTTGTTATAATAGCAACCTCATAACTCAAGAAAGGGGCTTTTGGAGGCATAAGCTTTAGATAGCTAGTCTTCGTTTCTCTACTTATAATAGGAGAGAAAACTATTCTTTGAAGAAGCAAGAAGTGACTTAATGTTCCACTACTGGAACTAGTGCCTCACAATTGTAACTGTATACTTGGATCTTTCATCTTATAATTGAAGCTCTATGAGCCAATAGATTTTCATGCATGTATTGTGAATGTATTAGGAATATTCTTTAGATGTTTGCTATATATTATTCATTCATATGTACTAAGGAAATTGAACTATTACAATGGCCTTGATACTTATCTTATTGGAGGTGTGTTGTATGTAGTCTAATGATCGTTGTGTCTATGTGATTTATTTCACTAGATAACTAACGAATATTTCTCTGCTCTCGTGTGTTTCTCTTAGGTTAGTACTGTATTACTTCCTTATAAAGGCTCACTTTTGTCTCCCATTTTCATGAAAGTCTCCTTTTATACATTACAATCGGTGTTTCACAATGTCAACTTGCTTATTCAAGGTTTATGTATATAATCTCTTATTTTATCTGTTGAAGCCAAAGAGAACCTTTGTGTTATGGTGGCTGAGTCAATACTCTAGATGGGGCTCCTACTCCAAATAATGTAAGGCCTGATTGAGACTTCACATCGAAGACCCTTGTATGTTGGCGGTATCCAACACCGCCAACATATTTAAATATGTTTTTTCAATATTTTTTGTTTTTTATAAATTTAAAAATTCCCCCTTTAACTTATTATGAATTTCCTTTTACCATACCAAGATAAAAAAAAATTAAAAAATTATGAGGATTTTCTTACTATACCTAAATATTGTACTTGAAACAAGGCTAAAGATATAGCTACAACTATGTTTCCTTTCATCATTACATCATTAATATTTTTCCTAAAATTTGAATTAATAAAACCGAAAAAATATTCTGTGCTAATAATGTATATGCTTGTTTTTATAATAAATAATTCTATCATCATAATAAATATTTCTCATGCAATCAACGAAAAGTCTCACTTCATTTTTTTTCAAGCACTACACCATAAAAGTAAATATATTTTTAGAATTCTTTTACATTCTCTAAGAATTTTATCCTTTAGAAGTATTGTGAGCTACCAAATCCTATGTTTATGTAGAGAGCCATTTTCTTCCTCCATAATTATATTGCATTTTATTTAGAATCATCATGTGTATATTCAAAAAAATTGAGATCATTCACTTCCATAACTTTTATGGAAAAGACATAGTTTTTCTATGATTTCACTAATAGACTAACTTTTAAATTTCTAATCTTTTATCTCTTTTATCTGTATTTTCTTCTTCAATATTACTATTCAACATTATTATTAAAATTATAAACAAGATGAATGGAATCATCAAACACCTTTTATAAGGAAACGAGAGAGTAGTCATAATTTACACACCAAAAATTATGTTGAGCTTTCTATTAACTCAATATAATAATACACATATACATGAATATTGTCTCAAAATAAGAAAAATTATATTGATGACACTAACAACCAGTTGGGAAAATATCCCAACCACACACCAATCTAGGGGCTAACAAGTTGGAGAATATATCTCATAATCCAACTAGATCTAACTACCTTCTAAATAATAGTAGAGAACAACTCATGTAGAGATAATCTCTACATTGCAATAACCAATATATTAAAAAACCACAACCTTATGGCATTATAAATAATCCCGTAGTAACAATATGATAACTAGGGGTTAATAATTACTCTAATACCCCCATTTAATGAGTATTTGTATCAATATCTGTTAGGTAATGTCATCATCAACATATTGAAAGATTCAACCCATTAGGTTGTTCTTTGTTCCTTTGAAAGGTATATCCTCCTCGTTGTGATGCAAGTTCCTAACATCATTGGACAACAATAGCACTTGGAATGTGTCATAACCCTCGTGAAGGGTATGATGATGAACTTTCATGTTTTAGATCTGCTTAGAACTATTAATAGAAATCCCCACATGCATATTTCATAATCCAAATGAGGTATAATTTCTTTAATCCACCAGCATCCTATATTATTTAACCAGCCATCCACCTTGAGTTGGATGTACACTTGATATTTTCTAACTTGGAGATAGTTTCCTTCTCATTCCTATGGATTCATGAACATGCAAAGTGTCTCCTTCTTCTTTGTTAAATCTTCATCTTGGATCTTCCTGACTTCATCTACCATTTGCTTGTCATGGATTCTAACTAAATAACTTCACTCATATTGAGATCACGAGTCTCAATATGTTTTAGCGCTTCCAAAGGATTATAAATTACAAATATACAATCCCTCCAAACATAATTTTAACATCACCAACACACACAATGAGTAGATACATGAAATTAACCATGCTTTCAACTAGCACATATGCCACACAAGAACTAAATAAAAAAGGTTTATCAACCAATAAAAGTGTTAGATTGTTGAATTCCTAGTATCATAAATTTCTCATACCATGAAACAAGGTTTAGTTGCTGCAAAAAACTACACTAGCAATCACAAGACAATAAGATAGAAGAGAGAATGAAATAACACTCAAATAAAATAAGTGGCTAAAATATCAATCCAGATCAACTTGTATTACATTGATTTACTTGAGGACAATTAAATAGCACTCTCATAAAGAGGAAAAAAAATAGCACTCTCATAAAGACGAACAATGCACACCATATGTGATTCCTTATGCATGCCTACTCAAAAAGAAACTCTCCTTTAGTTCTAGTTAATTAGGCCAAAAATGGATGTGTAGGACATAAAACATAGTTAAGGTAAATAATAGAGTTGACTAAGGATATAATGGGCCAAAAATAAGTGATAACTACATATAGAAGTCACAAACATCACTCTTAACTCATAAAGTATAGATAATCTCCAATAATAGGATTATAACTCAAGAGATAAGTTTTATTAGAATAAAAAGATAAGTTGATAAGGTTTGTGATCCAAGTTGTTTGAGTAATGATGTGAAATGCAAGAAATTAAAAGGAACCCACACAAATAAATATAATAGATATTACAATAATATGGTGAAAATTAAACTTTTAAATGAAATAACAAAATATTATAGAAAACAAACTGTCTAGAATGTTGGTAGTTAACTATGAGTAGAGAGAGATGACAACTACAAGAATTTGCCAAAATATATTAAAATAAGCCAAAATAGTGGTGTTTTTTAACATAAATAAAGAACCTTATATGTTGAAAAACGTAATCGTAGAAGATGAAATGCCAAAACGTTTCTGTGCCCCAAGGTGGTAATTTTTTTACATCAATTTCCTAGGGGCACAACATTTGCATACAATATTAATTTTAGGTGCATGATATCTCATTGGAAAGAAGTATCAAAGGAATACAAATTTTGACTAAATCCAAGGAATTTCATGAAAGCCCTTGGCCCACAAAATTTGCAAAAAACATCATTTAGGGCCTCAAAATGATCCTAGAAAATTGAGAACCAAAAAAATCATAGAAAAACCACCAAGAAGATAGAGAAGAATTGAGACAATGGAAGAGGTGGGTGGTCATCGATATCTACCTAGATCAATCCTCCTTGTTAGGAAGAAATCATCTCCATTGATTAGGTTCCCTCATGAAATTGAGAAACTTCTACTGAATTTGGTTCCTGGTATGCCACTTTTCTTGGTGAAGAAGTTTCCCTACTTTGACAACCCAATGGAGTGGTATATGTTGTTTGTTGGTTTCCATGATCTAATCCATTGTAGCCTATTTAATGTAGTTAGGATTTAGTTCTATCGGGAGAAATTTCTTCGCCGCTTCCAAATTTTCCAAAAAAGGTAGAAAATATGATTAAAGTAGCTCCACTTTAAATATTAGGTGCAATTGAAGGAAATGAATAGTTGTTAATCAAAAATCATTTTCACCCACAACCTTTATTATTGTGTAAGGCCCATATAGGAGTGGACAAAGATTCTCGTGGAGGTTTTTTAGATGCTCCTTTTATAAATGTAACAACTCCTTATCAACAACCTGAAACTTATGTGGAATCTTGCGTTTAGTCATGCCATCACTTGTACTTGGAATTGCATTTCTATAAGATGTCATGGACCTATTACTAGAGGCATTGGATCTTTTCAACTAATTTGGCTACCCTATTAGCCTCAACCTAATCATGGAAGACTTTGTCATAGAAGACGAAATGGGCATATCTACATCAATTGGGGCCAATGGTTGGACAACCAAGCACATTTAAGAAGGAATATGGCTAATAGAGTTATGGAGGGCCTTGCTATAAATGTCATACAAATATGGAAGAATTTTTTCCCCATTTAAATGATTAAAATTAGATATGCGCAAATTAGTTTTTTTTCCATAAATAAATGAGTTACAAATAATCTGATTGATTTCGATTAAATTACAAATGGTATTGTAATTCATTGTTAATTCATTGTCAAAAGGCCCTTTATTTAGATGGAATTTAATAGGGAGTGATTCTCAACCAAAACTTTCACCCATCATCCTTAGTCTCCTATCCCATGGGTTCATTCTGTATTACTTGGCTTTCTTCTCTATGTGTAGTGAGATTGACAATGATGTTCTTTAGACCCTTCTACTTATTCACATTGATGCATACTATAAAAATACAACAATCAAACTTAGATAGTATATAATATTTAGTCCCTATGGCAGTTGGCTTTAACAACCTAGAACATACACACGTACAAATAGACATGAAAAATAAGAGGTAAGAAACACAGGATAATAAATCCTCGAAGGGGAAATTCATTAAATTATGTCATCCCTTATGTTAAATGTAATGTATGTATCTCATATTTTATATAGCTTTAGGAAATCATAAGAGTTTGGTTAAACAAAATTATTATTTTTTAACTAACCACATAACCATACATCCTTGCAATTCATTTCTAACTAAATTGATTTATGAATCACAAGTAGGAGTTACTCCAACATACTCCCCCTTAACGAATATTAGTGATTGAGATCCACATTCCTCATCTTTGTTTTCCATGCTCATCATCTTTGTTTTTATGTACCTACAAAGACAAACAATTTCACTCCCCCTACATCATGTTCAATCATCATCATGGGTTTTCTGTGGTTGATCCATAACCATTACACCTGTGGGTTTTAGCATAGGCTTACTGTCAAGTATATCAAGAGGTTTATGCTTACCATTAAAAATATTTTGCAATGTGTGGTTTCTGCTGACCACGACAATTATTGGTTTTGACCACTTACTTTACAAAGATTTTTTTACAAAGTGGTTTTAAGAGTACCATGAAATTTTCAACCTAACAGAATGTTAGAGTATACACATCTCAATACACTTATATTCAATTCAAATTAAATAAGTCTGTTAAACATTTTAGGGATGTTAATTTTCATCTACATCTATATTCATACACATCTACACATTACTATTGTTATTCCTTGTTTCTTTTGTTTCTTATTCCCTCACATGTTTTCCATCTTTGTTTTTTCATTGTGTTGTCATGTTTCATTATTTATCTTCCCATGCCGCAGTAGCATTTTCTTTGTTTACCTTTGTCTTTACCGTTGCATCACTTCTTTCATTAGTGGTCATTCTCTTTGCTACTACATCATATTTTCCTTCTTTGTTGTTGCATCATTCTCTTATCATTTTCTTTTCTATTACATCACTTTTTGATCATGACAATCTCTTTCTTGTTGCATACTTTTATCTTTTTATGATGTTGCATCTCTTCGATCTCTTTACTATTGCATCCTTTTCTTTTTCTCTATTGTTGCAACTTGCTTTTGTTATAGAGTCACCATTCTTCCTATAAATAATTCATTATTCATTATAACTTGGTCCTTGCCCTTTGAGATTATCTTGGCCTTTATAGATTAATCTCCCTCACATTCCCCCCTTAATCAAAGACACAACTTCTTTGATCTCACATCAATCTAGAATACGAGTATACGTGCCAACCTCGTACCTACCATAGTGGTTAATTCCACAACTTGATGCCATATCCTCTCTCTACATAAGAAGATACATGCTACATTATCTATACATTTGCGTCTAGACTTGACAAGGGTTTCTTTACAGGGGTAACAAACTTGTCTATGCTTATACTTTTATTGGACCAAAATAAACTTTTTGAGGCGTAAGGTACAATCGAACATGCACTCCTTTACAACACCTCATTACATCATTTCAAATGAGGTATAACAAGCATGTAAAGTGTTTCTCTAACACATAATGTGACCATTTCTCCATGATACTACTAAACAAATTACAAAATCATTACATATGCCCATTTACATCTCATGACCATACACACCTCGTCTCTTTGCTTTAATTCTTCAATCTTCAAATGAAGTCTTCCTTCAATTACATTTGAAGTGATAACTCTTTAATTTTCAGGCTAACCCAAGAACATAGATTGTGGCTATTCTTTAACCAAATCTTCTTTGTAGTTCTTCTCTTTCTCGGTCTTGGTCTCACAAAAAGGACTCCCTAGTCTCTTATTCCAACCATATTTAAGGTCGTCATCACAGGAACATATATTCTCCTTGTTAACTATTGATTTAAACCAACAA